>PVLC010003158.1:43156-101833 GCA_004027655.1 Graphiurus murinus
GGCGCACGCTTGTAATCCCAGCATTCGGGAGGCTGAGACCGGAGGATCCGGGTTCGCGGCCAGCCTCAGCTACCTAGTGAGGCACTCTGCAACTAAGTGAGACTCGGTTTCAAAATAAAGAATAAAAAAATATATAGGACTGGGGGTGTAGCTCAGAGGTAGAATGCCCCTGAGTTCAATCCCTAGTACCGCAAAAAAATAAATAAATAAATAAATAAATAAATTAAAGCAAACTGTTGACTACTTATTCATTCTAGAAAATTACACCTTTAGATGATCTTCAACTAAGTGTGCTGCTATTCTTTAGAAATACTGTGTTTATAAGCCGTACATGCTTTTTTATTTTTTAAATTAACACTTAAAATTTGTCAACTTACTTACAGCTTCTCACAATAGATTCTTTCAAATCTGAAACCATACATTCTTTTATATTAAATATCATTTTAAAAGCACTGTTTGTTCTCTCATTAAAAACTGTCAATATGTTATTATAAACCTTTCTCTAAATGTAGTACACAATACATGAAATTAACAAGAAAAGGCAAAGAGTAAATTAAAATTATTTTCTTAAATATATTCAGTGTTTATTATGACGTATAATTTAAGACCTATAGGCAGGTAATTCATACCATAATGGCTCCAATTCATGAAATAAAAAAAGCTAAGGATTCAGTTCACTGCAATTACTAGTGTTGAAAACACTGGTAATTTTGTTGTATTATCAAAGACTGAGTTTCCTGAGAGATTCATAAAATTGGGTTCTACCTTTTCATGAATTATAATGTTCAACTATCTACTGTAAACTTTTTGTCTACTTGCATCAAGACAACATAACTGTTATTTTTATTTCTTAATATTATGCATCATGGATAATAACTTATTTTAGAAGAAAAGGGATAAATAGATTTCATTTTCATAAATCAATAAGAACTTATATTTGCTAATAAGACTGAAATTTATCAACATGTTCTGCAAATAAACAATTTGAAAAAATCGGAATTTTCACATTAAATTTGTTTTCAGGATAATGAAGTCAACTCATATTTATGTATTCATAATTGCATAATAAACCACAAAAAATATTAAGGCCTCTAACAACAATATTCTTCTTATTCCTTCCTATTTTCTGGGTTAGATAGTGAGCTCACCCTTGATCTATGAGTCTAGAGGACATCAAGGTTTAGATTATATTTAAAGTCAAGTGATTAGATCTGATACCCATATAGCCTAAGTATAGCTAGAGAAGACAAAAGGTGCAATAAATGAGTCCTGAAACATTTGTTTTTAAAGGGGAAAGAAATGAAGCAGTACTAACAAATATAAAGAAGTGGCCACTCTGAGAGAAGGAAAATTAGGGAGTTGGTATGTACAGACAAGAAAAGAAGTATACTAAAGAGGAGAGAATGAAAATAGTCAAGTGAGCTGAGAGGGGTGTCACATACCTGTAATCCCAGTACTTGGAAGTCTGAGACAGAAGAATCACAAGTTCAAGGCCAGAGAAGAGTAACTTAGTGAAATCCTATCTCAAAATAAGGGGGGGGGGCGGAGTTGGGAGTATAACTCAGAGATAAAACACCTCTAAATTAAATCCCCAGTGATACACAAGAAAAAAAAGAAAAAGAAATAGTCAAGTGGCTCAAATAGTAGTGATTAAACTATAGGAATATAAGAACTGAAATTTAGCAAATAGGAGGTCATTAATGACCTTGAGAAAAGCTATTTTGGAGGAGGGGTGGCTCATGAAAGCCTGACTGAATGAGTACTAGGGAAAAAGGAATTGGAGCCAGACAACTCTTTCATTATTTTTTTTTCTATAAACTGGAACAGAAAAGGAAAGTAGCAACTGGTGGGGGTGTGGGGCAAAGAAAATTGTTTAAAGGTAGAGAAATACTCTTGTCAGTGGGATTGGTCCATCTCAGAAAGTCAAGGGTAGCATATTTTCTCTCATATGTAGGAGTTAGATAGAAAATAGGAAACATAAGGGACTTTAATGCAGGAAAAAAAAACCTATAGAGTAGTTGAAGGGAGGGAGGGAGAAAAGGAGGAGAGAAAGAGAGAGAGAAGGAGTTGAAGTAGGGGAAGGAGAGGAGGAGGATTTAAAAAGAAACAATTTTAAATAATACTATGGCAATATATGAAGTTATTACAACTAATTTCACTAACATATACATGGAGGCAGGAGGGGAGAGTGAGGTGGAATGTGGAGGGAAATACACAAAGAGCTGTGTGCACGTATGTTTTACCAGACTGAACATCACCATGGGGTATAACAGCAACACACTCATACAATAATTTTTAAAAAGATAGGTGAAACAACAGCATAGGTATTTGCTAGTGAAGATAATAGAGAAAAATAACAAAAAATGAAGAATTGCTGAAGTGATGTCTTGAGTAGAGGAAAGAAAATGACTCCATTATGTGTGAATGTTTTTGTCTCCCAAAATGCAGATGAAATCTAATCACCAAAATGATGCCTTTTGGAAGTAATTAGGTTATAAAGGTAGAGCCCTCATGAATGAGAATTGACCCTTATAAAAGAGTCCTCAGAGAGCAGCTTTTCTCTTTCTACAATGCAAGGACACAGAGAGAAGGGGCCAGAACTGTGAGAAATAAATACTTGTTGCTTAAAAGCTACCCAGATTGTGATATGGTATTAAAGCAATTCAACAGATTAACACAGAAACTGGTACCAAGAATAAGGTGTTTCTATTAAAAATTACCTAAAATGTAGAAGCAGCTTTGGAACTTAGTAATGGGTAGAGGCTGGAAGAATTTGGAGATTAATGGAGAAAAAAACCTACATTTCTATAAATATACCAGCAGGGGCAGTATTGGGGAGGACTCAGAATGAAAGGAGGAGAGCTATAGAGAAAGCCTCAATCTTTCAAGAGAATACTTATAAGTGGTTATGATCAGGCTGTTGTTAGAATATGGTAAAGGCCATTCTGATGAGGTCCCAGATTGAAATGAGGACTATGTTATTAAAACCGCACAAAAGGCAATCCTTGGTGTAAAGTGGGAAAGAACTTGACTTAATTATGTGTCCTAGTGTTCTGTTGAAGAGAGAACTTGAGAGCAATAAAATAGAATATTTTAATATAGAAATTACTAAGCAAAGTGTTGAAGGTGCAGCATGGTTTCTCTTGACTGCTTATAATAAAATACAAGAAGAGAAAAATTATTTTAAAGTGAACTTTTTAATCAAAAAGCAGCAGAACTTAAAAATTTGGAAGATTCTTAGTCTGTCCATATTTTAAAAAATAAAGTGTGTTTGGGGGAGAATACTAATGGCGTACCCAGTGAACATGTGATAAGAAAATCAGTATGGATAGGTCAGATGCTATTTATCAAGAAAATAGAATAACCCCTAAAACATTTTGAAGATTATTGTGTGTGCCCCTCCCATTCACAGGCCAAGAGAACCAGGACCTGAGAGACAAAATGATTTCAAAGGAGGAGCTTCAGGTGCCCACAGGACCCTGCCACAGGACCACAGTACCACCTCAAGGCTCTGCTGTCTGCATTCTGGTGCAGTACTCCTTAGCCACCTGAGGTTCAGCTCCAGGAGACTCAGGCAAGTTCCAGGCAGTGGCAGCCTCCACTCTGGAGCATACAGGCAATAAACTGCCAGTGTCTGTAATGTGCTATCTCTGCCAGCTCCCATAGCACACAACAAGCTATAGGGATATGTCTACTTCCACCTGGATTTCAAAGGATGTAGCCATCTGAAACCTTGAACATGGGATATAGGCAGAGCATCACCTTAGAGCAGGACCATTGCATAGAGCCACACTAGGGCAATACCTGGGTGTAGCCATGAGGGTAGAGCCATCTCTGAGATCACAGAACAGTAGAGCCATTTGGTATGTTATTTTAGACTCAGAGAGCCAGGGAGGCAATTCTAACCCATGAGAGCTTGCAAGGCAATGAAGATAGGGCCTCTCAGAGCTTTGGAGTCAAACCTTTGTCTGGAAAAGCTACAAAGATGGACTTCTGCTGCCATGCGCCTGGATGGCTAACCCCAAGTCAAAGAAGATTATTTTCTACCCTTAAGGTTTGGGAATTACTTGGAATATGCTACCCTTTTCTTCTTTTTGGAATGGGAGTTTCTATCATTTTGCTGTGTTGTCATTGTATTGTGGAAGCATACAACATGTTTGATTTTATAGGTTCACACTGAAGAGTTTAATTGGCCTCACAATAAATTATACCTCGAATGTCCTCCATATCTGATTTAGATATTTAAATGAGACTCTGGACTTCTAATTGACAGTAGAATAGTTAAAACTTTGAAGCTATTGCTATGGAATGAATGTGCTTTGCATATAGAACAAACACAATTTTAGGAAACCAGAAGAGAATGCTATAGTCTGAATATTTGGGTCCTTCCAAAATTCAAATGTTGAAATCTATTCACCAGTTTGATGCTTTTAGGTAAGCACTATTATAAAAGACAAGAGAACTGCCTTTCCATTTCCACCATGCAAAAACAGAGAGAAGTCACATATGAAACAGAAAGTGGATGTTCACCTAACACCAAATCTGCCAGTGCCTTGACCTAAGACTTCCAAGCCTCTATAATTGTGAACAAGTTCTGTTGTTTAAAAACTACCCAGTGTATGGTATTTTTAATAAAATCCCAAATAGACTAAGACTGGGTATAAGGTGCAAGTGGAGAGACTAGTCTCAGATAAGAATAGAAACAGTTCCACTGGTAGAACAATAAAAGAAAGAGTAAAGAGTACAGATACAAGTAAATCAGTGAATATAGTGGTAGAAGTTTTGAAAAGTTTGCAACTATTTTCTCCATTTTGGGCTGTATATTACTCATAAGCCACTGTATTCGGCTGCAGGAACACAATGACAAATAAACACTGTCCCAGTCTTAAAGATGTTATAATTTAATTTTCTTGTTTGAGTGATAGGATAGATGAGAATGACTATATATTGATACAGGAAAGATAGGAAAAGGATCAAGGTTAAGGATAGTATCAAGTTCAGGGCACAGTGAGTTTATGGTGTGTCTCAGATGACCAAATCATAATTTTGAAGAGATAAATTTAGTTGCAGTCACATAAGATTGTTCAATAAATAGAATACCACTGCACCCTCCCAAAGCCGTCTCTATTACTATTAAAATAATAAAATTATTGTACATATATGTTTTATTCTTTCTATATTTTTGTTAAGCCTGTGGGGACTCAGAGTTTAAGCAATGAATTATTACTTTAAGAATGTCACCTTGCATAAGATAACTTACTCTTCCTAAATATTTATAAATATTAGGAAAAAGCATGTTGAATATATCAGAAAAATATCCCATTCATAACATAGTAGGAGCTAATTTATGTTTCTGACATCATAGTATGCAGATAATTTGCACATGAGTATGATTCAAGTTAGCAGTCTATAGAAGATTGCTAGGATATGAAAAACCCATGTATATTATGGTAATTTAACTCCACATTATTTCATTGTTGTAAATTCTGAAGTTCTCACTAGCTTCTGAAAAAAACATGCAGTGATAATATATGGTTTGTTCCCTGTTTTCTTTCAGAAATAAAAATACTAAATCAAAATTAACAGGGAAAAATCTGAACCTAGTAGGTGGTTAGGCAATTGAAGAGAATCAATCAGTGGAAATATGAAGAGTTATGTGGTACCAATGGAATGATACTATTGAACATTGCGTTTTTATTGCAATGTGTTTTCAAATACCCAGGAAGGATGCTAAAAATTATTTCCTAATAGTAGCCAATGACACTCTTAGGAGACCAAAAATGATGTTTTGGACAATGTAGTGTTACAGAAATGTAGTATCTAAAAGGATTTGGTACAACTATTCCATCAGAACTATAAACATGCAGGTCTGTAAACCAAAGTGCAAACGGAGCTTTAAAACATTCCCCTAACACCTAACTGCTCTTATCAAAAAATTTTATTGTCAAAACCAAATGATATTCTGCCATACCTTTTGTCTATAGCTAACAAGACTGTATTGTACACTTAAATATTTGTCAAAAGAGTAGATATCATATTAAGTATTTTTACTGAGCAATCAAGGATTTAGCCTTGTTTATCTCAAGTACTTATTCTGGGAAGTTATAATGAAATCCCTCTGACAAAACTTAAAAATAATAGAAAATGTGCTGTAAATACTCTGTGATTTCTCAAATTCATGTCTATCAAGTAGACTAGTTGTCTCTGATAACACCCTCCCATCCCATATTATTTGGTTTCCTGATGGAAACTTGCATTTCCATAAAAATATCAGTGTACTTCTAAAACAATCAAAACTGTCATTTAATGTGAAACCTATTTTCTTACAGATGTTATGTTCATACATCAATTAATGTTTACCACCTTCCTCCCCATAAGGTAGGCACAAATTTTTCTTTCAGGTAAAGAAATTAAGGCTCAGCTAAGCAACATGCACAAAATCAAATAACCAGAAAATAACATAAGCAGAATTTGAACTGAAATCTGCCTGACTCCAAGATGTCTTTCACTATAATTCATAGCTACATACAAGATTCTATTCCAAGCCCATCAGAATGAACCAAGACAATCATAGTAAGAATGGAGAGGATGGAACAGTAGGAAAATAAAGGCAATTAAATCAGCAGAACTTGGTGACTTTTTTTATTTGGGTAGTAAAGAGTTATATGTGAAAGGAGGACTTCAAGATCTACAACTGAATACCTATCCTAAACATTGACTGACTTTCACAAAATTAAAACTTTCATCATATACAATGGACATAGATAATCATTAGGAAAAATTATGTGCTTGTCACAACTTTTACCTAAGAACCAGTGTTTTAGACTGAATCCTTTGGAAGAAAGTGTTTCAAAGTGTGGTCTGCAGACATCCTCAATCAGAGTTACCTCGAGGTAGAGATCATAATAATTCCAGTCTTCATCTCATCCACTTCTGAATGTATCTGTAGCACTTAATATTTATAGTACTCAATTGGCACTTATACTGCCTTACTTTGTAAACTTTCCTGTGAAAGATAATAGTTTTCTTTGGTAAGTTTATGAAAATAATTCTTAATTTGTTACCTAGGCTTAATAATTACACAACTAGAAAACAGATTCCCTAACAAAAGGATTAGTAATAATAATGAGGCCTCTGGGCATTGTTACACTAATTTACTCTAAGAAGCACTTTATAGTTTACCTATAAAGTAGGTGATGATTATAATAACATTTACCATTTATTGCTACACAAGTTGTATAGAATTTTATCTCATCCTCAACTACCTTAGTTTTACAAATGAGAGAAACCAAGGTCCACAAGCTCTAAATATTTTGTCAAAACAACAGAGTTAGCAAAAGTAAAAAGTAGACTTAAATCCAGAGTTGAATTCAAAGCACAGTTGCTTTTCCTGTACCATCTTCCTTCCACGGTATTATATGGCTCAGTACTAAGCAAAACAATGTATATTAAAAAAATACATGTTTGGTTTTTGTTGTGGTTGTTACAAGTATTTAAACCTGTACAGAGCAGTCATTACACATAATGGCCAATGAATATTTGCTGAGTAAATGAATGAAGGTTGAATGAGAATATGAAAATTCCCGAGTATGAAAAAAATACTCATGTTGCTACTTATAAATACAACCATTCCCCTTCTGGATTAGTGCTAAAATTGTCACACTTAAATGGCCATAACTGTATTTGATAAACTCCAGTTGTTTGAGCATAGCAGTTCTTCCAAGGAGAATAACCATAGGAATCTCTTTAAGCATGACTGTCTAGTACCTATGCTCTGGGCTCTTAAAGGTAGGAGCCACAAGGCAGTATGTATGGATATGTGTATTTGGAGACAAGTAGCTTTGATGCTTTGACACATTCAAATTAATCTGTATGTATCAAATCAGATTCATCTTCATTCCTCTACATTCCTCCTATCCAAAAAATATTGGCACGATGGTATATTGCCAAGAGAAAGGGGTGCAAGTGCACTCACAGGTTTCTTTATATAATCTATGAACACAAATAATAAAGGAAAGTGCAATGGATTATTTGATCATTTTAAGAATGTTAACCTCTAGTACCTAGCACAGTATTATGTGAATACCATGTTACAAATCACCATTCCTCCTTCTGGATTTGGTCTCATTAGTTTTCTATCTATTCATGCTACAAACATCTACTACAGAGCTACTATGTATCATATATTAAGTTATATTAAGGGAAACCGAGTCTTAAAAGTAGTACTTGTCTTCCAACAACTCAAAGTCCAATGGTAGGGACCTACATGTAAATAAACTATTCCAGTGCAATGAAAAAAGTAGATATATGAATCTCCTATATGAAATATATAAAAAAGAAGCCCGAGCTATAAGATTTAATGGATTAAAAAGTGCACCATTTGCAAGAAACTTAAACAATAGCTGTAGGAATGTCAGGTTCTGAGAGAATCACAGAATTCTAGAATGTTCTGGCTCCAAGGGAACTCTAATTTCTATTTTTTAAAAAGTCTACTACTGGCAAAGTAATTCCTAAATAATGTGCCAACCTATCAGGATCAGAAATAAATTCTGGCCCCATCCACCTAAAGAAATTCACAACCAAGTGAAAGTTGACTACACACTAGTAGGTGGAGGCATTAAAAAGAATATTAAGATATAGAAAGATACTGAAAATGTCCTAATGCAACACCACTAAGGCAGGTTTCAAAACAAATCCTTGCCTAAGATACATTCTCTGGCTATAACCTCTGAAATATTCTATCATCAACCTATGCCTAGGCATGTGTAAGCAGCAAGTAATGAGTCTACCCCAAACCCCTCTGTTCTCAGCTCACATATCCTGACACTGCTCTTTGTCCTCAGGTAAAAATGGCCACTTCCTCCTTGGTAACTGTATCATACCTTATAATGACTTCACTGATTCATTAGTTTATTCACTCACTGATTACTCAACAAGTATTTTTGACTACCCATTAGGTATGAGGTACTGTACCAAGTACTAGGGATATAAAGTGTTCAATAAAACAGACACAATCCTGTTCTCACGGCACTTACATTCAAGAGGGTTTAGATACAAAATAATCAAATAAAAAATAAATGTAGAACAAACCTGGTGATTATAAGTGCTAAAAACAAAACTAAAGTGAGTAGGAAGAATAGAGGAAAAGGAAAGAAAGTACTATAATAGTTGAAAAGCCAGCAAAGATTTCTCTAATAAGATGATATTTGAACAGAGACCTGAGTGAAATGAGAGATGTACCATGTTAGTAACTTTGAGACACAGCATTCTAGACAGAAGAAGTATAAAGGCACTAAGGTAAGAAGATGCAGAGTGTATTTAAGGAACAGTCACATAAAAGATGATCATGGCTCGAATTTTATCAGCACTACAGTTCTTTAGTGCACTCACTTGTATCTGTCATTAGACTCTGAGTGCCTTGACAGCAAGGATCCTATCTTAGTTACCTCTGGGTCTCCATTACATAGCATAGAACCTTACACAGTAGACCCTCAAAACATATTTGAGTAATAAATTAATGAGTAAAGATTCAACCCTACTTCTCTCCCTTGCTTGATTCATCCCTGGTACTATTATGAACATGTGCTGAATCCTTGATTAGGCTCCCAACTATTTTGAAATCAAGGACTGTATCATATATATCTTTTCTTCCTTTTCCTTTCCTATACCTACCTCCAAGGCCCAGCATAGTGTTGTAGAAATATAAAGCCAATAGAAATAAAATCATTGAAATAGTATCTGTGTACAGTGCTACCAAGACATCTGGAATGGGGAATATATGCCAAAAATCCTAGATCGAATTCTTTATGGAAAAAATGGTTTGAAAATATTGAATAGTACCTATTTTATAGGTGGTGGAAATAACCGCATAATTTCTCCCATTACCATCTTTAACTATCATTGGTACCATTTAATAGATGCAACCAGAGTCGTACTGTTATACTTATGAGTGTGCTTTCAAGATCCTGAGCTGGTACAGAAAAGAGTTACATGAACAAGGATAGCCAAGAGGTCTGACTGTACAGCATCAAAAAGCATAATATGCTAAGACATGGTTTGGGCTGGAAAAGGTTCCAAAAGGTCTTGTGGTAGGCATATGTAATAATATTGACGAAGCATATTTTCTTAGTGCTCAAGAAAATATGTCTATTCACATCTAGATCTTAGCTAGTAATTGTGAAAATTGAAAGTAGATTTAGGTAAAGGCATGGTGAAAATTAAGCCTACCAGCTCAGATTCCTATCTAGAAGGTAAGGGTCAGGCAATACACCAGGCTTAGAGAGATACTAATTCTAAGATTTGAGATTAGAAGACTGGCACAGAAAAGGGAGTGTCAAGAAAAAGCCTAGTCTACAACCTATACCAATAAAAATAATGCAGGAAATGCTA
The DNA here is from genome assembly GCA_004027655.1 of Graphiurus murinus. Lineage (NCBI taxonomy): Eukaryota > Metazoa > Chordata > Mammalia > Rodentia > Gliridae > Graphiurus > Graphiurus murinus. The sequence goes on from PVLC010003158.1 coordinate 53,546, forward strand.
CAACTTATAGACTAGCGGCCAGTATTGATCTCTTGCACATCAAATAATAAGACTAGTTCAAAGCATCTCTGATACTTCTCACAGAGATTATACTTTGATCAAGAATGGCAAAGGGATGAAGCAGGCTGAGATGAAAGTCAAAGCCTATTGATAGTTGATCTACCTACTAAAAGCCAGGGAGAGATAAGAAAAGTATGAGGTGGGAGCTGTTCCAAAAAGCCAGAGCTTTGTCAAGCTAGAAGAACCATTGCAGACCTGCAAGCCCTGAAACTGTATTAAAAATGTCCATCACCTCCTTCAGCTCATAACCTCTTCATAGAGAATTTGTCCTACCACAGCCCAGAAAAGGCAGTCCTACATATCTAATAACTACTCTCCTTGACCACAGTTGAGCAGACCCAAGCTGAGCCATTCATTTTTCCTTTGATAATTTGGAACTGAAATATAAGACTGAGTTTGTTAGATTATATGGAGCAGGTCAAAGTCAACCCTATGGCAACTGAATGCCATAGCAAACTTAAAACATAGACTAAAGGTCTTAGAAAGAAAGATGGCCTGAAGGACTTACAATGAAATATAAAGTATATGAGGAGAAACTGATATAGATAATGCAGGCCCATGCATATATACAAGGAAAAAGAGGCTGCCTGACATTTTCCAGTTTCTTTTATGCATTATACCTGGATTAAAAATATTGTTTGAGCCAGGCGTGGTGGTACATGCTTGTAATCCCAGCATTTGGGAGGCTGAGACTGGAGGATCCAGGTTTGAGGCCAGCCTCAGCTACCTAGTGAGGCACTCCGCATATTAGTGAGACACTGTTTCAAAATAAAGAATGAAAACTAGGACAGGGGTTATAGCTCGGAGGTAGAATGCCCCTGAGTTCAATCCCCAGTACCACAAAAACAAATATATTGTTTACTTATTAGTGATTGAGAATTCTTGGATAAAATTTCCCTTGAAAAATGGTCTTGTTCTCTAGAATTTCAGAGGTCATTAATAACATATAATCCTCATTTACAATACTGTTATTTATAGTCTCGAGTTTTCTGTTCAGATTCAATTATAGTTATTCTATTCTTAAATGATATTAAGCTATACTTTAAATATGATCTTATATCCTTTGACCCACAAATCTCAGAGAGAAAAAAACACACAAAGAAAAAATATGCTCTTCCCATCAGCAGTGGGCATCCAAAGTTTACTTATAAAATTGATTCCCATATTTTACCCTGTTTAGATGTATAAAAGGTTAACATCTAATCACATTTACAATGCTGATCCAGCAAGAAAGAAATTAATTTGGCATTAGAGTAGTAACATCAATTTCCCGTGTAACTGAAGTAATGCATTTACTGGAAAGAGATTAATATCAATTCCATAAATCATTCACATGCTTTTTCCGGAGTTTGAGACATCTGAGTAATGTCATATATGTGAACTGATATCACTTTTTGCATACTCCATTCATTTATCTATGCCTGGAGTTGCAGAGATGTCAGGAGAAAATATAAAATTTGGAAAAGAATCAATCTTTCTGTTCTTAAATTTTTGTGACTTGTTTAAGGTAAGGTAAGCCAAATGTTGCCAGAAATGCAATTATATTGATCCACACTTGCAGCCAGCATTTGCAGAAAAAAAAATCAAACATTTGGTCAATTAGCTTCCTGGTGTTAACAGCTACTTAATATCCACATGATAAGACAATGTGCAAATGTCAATGTAAAGATTCCATTAGGGAGCCTCAATAAAACTCCCTGAAAAGAGGACTAAGTCTAAGCCTCTCCATTAAGTAGTAGCTCTTCATTGTTGCTGTTGAATTTCATTATCACATAATCTTAGAGGTGTGTGTAGCAGTATTAGGGTTCAACAGAGAATCAGAGTCAATAAAGTGTAGAGTGTGTGTATGTGTCTGTGTGTGTGTGTGTGTGTGTGTGTGTGTGTGTGTGTCCCAAGATTTATTATAAGGAATTGGCTTGTGCAATGATGGACACTGATACATCCCACTGACACACTGCTCACCTGTGTCTCCTGCAGCTGATAAGCAGGAGACACAGGTGAGCACAGTGTGTAGTTCCAATATTCAGGCGCTCAACTGATTGTATGAGTATGAGGCCCACTCAGATTAGGGAGTGTCAATCTGTTTTACACAGTCTACCAATTCAAATGTTATCTCATCTAGAAACATCCCTATAGACATATCCAGAATAATGTTTGACCAAATGTCTTGGCACCACATGGCCCACTCAAAGTGAAGCATAAAGTTAACCAACAAAGTACCTCAAAAATCAACTACGAATTTCTTCATGATGCAGAATGATGCACAATAGAGAATTATTAATGGAAACTTAAGTCCTCCATTCCAAGTCATTTATTGCTAGCAAAACTGAAAAGGAAATAAAATGTGTGATACAGTACAGAGTCCGGGTCTTTAAGTCAAAAAGGCTAAGGTCAAATCCTGGCTCTGTCACTTACTAATAGTTTCTTAGGCTTCAACCCTCAGTTTTCATGCTTGAAATGTAAGGAAAATTGTCCTATTTCATGGTATCCCTCACAGAATTAAGAGATAAAGTACACTTTTCTTACATAGTACTTGGTATGTAATATATGTTCAGTACTTCTTTGACTATCCTTATTCTGTTAATTTTAGGGGCACATACAAGAATTTCCCTTTTTGTCCCCTTGAAAATAAACATAGCCATATAGCATATTTTGCCCAATGCAATGTAAGTGAGAATTATCTTTAACCCTTCCAAGAATTCATTTGTTATTTTACAATAACTTTTCTTTGTTTACTTAAAAACATACTCAGAAACTTCTCTCTTTCCACAGATTCACAATATCAAGAATCATTAGATTGTATGGCATATTAACAACTTATAGAACATTTTTCCTATCTTTTCTTATTTGTGTGTAATAGCAATATCATCAACTAGGCAGGAAAGGCTTCATTATTCCATTTCAGTGATGAGATCACACATTCAGGGAAGTTAAGTGATTTTCGCAAAGCCATATAGATAGTAAGTGGCAGGTCTTCTGAATCCTAGGTCATACAGCATGAATGGGGAAAAATACCACAGTGATGGCAAACTGCTTTATGAAAATTTATTGAGATGTTGATTTGTGTTGGTATTTTGTACATGATATTCCACATTCTACTTCCCCCCACACAGGACACTGCCTCTTGACCCATTCACCATACACACTCTTCTTCAGGCCCTTTAAGCTCTATGCCCTTGAAAGCATAGAAAGGAAAAAAAAGTAAAACAAAAACAAAAACAGTCCTATACATTAAGAATGAGACAGAAGTCAAGAATCCCATCACTGGTTGAGCAGAAGTACTTTACCTGGCAGTCCTCATCAAGAAACAGTTGTTTGGGGCACCTAGAGAGAAGGAACAACCCTGGGTACTAGGTCAAGACAACAGTCCTAGTAAAGACTGCCCCCCACTCTGCTTGCACTAAGGCTTCTCACATTCAAGGTGTTGCATGAGTTTAACAATGAGGATACCATGCTGCTCAAACATTCTAATACTGGAAGGGCTTACCTCACAGACTAAGAATCACATACGCCTCTTGAAGTCATATAATTCTAGAGAAAGAGAGCCTCGATAAGGATGGGGAATTAAGTTTCCCCACACCCCAAAGAGATAGAAATCCAGAATCATACTAATTTGATTTAAATAAACTAAAATAATTTGACATGTTTTTCTGAGTGTATGACCAGGATCCACACTTAAGTCCCAAGTCTTTCTGAAAACATATACTTATCTGTCAATTTCAAGCCTATGACATTCTCCTGAGTATTCCTAAATGACTGATGTCTCCAAATCTACGAATATTACCTTTTCTCCATCAGCACTGAGATGGATCCAATTCTCTGCTTTCATAGTTGAAGAGAAAGATATGTTATGAATATATGCAATACACCTTCGAAGACCAGATATTCAAAGTCTGCATAGGCAGTGGGATATAGTTCTCTAAAGCAGTAACAGTACATTCCTATGCACTCATTTAAAAAAGTCTCAGTTGGCTTTCCTATAAGCCAATACAGGGCATCAGGGTTGTTTGTACTCCAATCTGCCAATGCACAGGTTATCATGAATAAGCCAAGAAATAAGTGGATCAACCCTGAATAACCAAGAGTTAACTAAAGTGTGTGAGAATATGCTTTGAGGTGAGGTAGGCCTAGGCTAAACTCCAGATTCTGCCACTTACTGGTTATGTGCACATAATTAAATCGTGTAACTTCTCTGGATCTTGATTTATTTAACTTTTCTAATTATAGGAATGAATTTTCTTTGTGTACAGTGATAAGCAGAACAACTATTTTTTTCCTGTGTTGGAGGACTCTTCAGTGATAATTATGAAGATTGATAAAAGACAAAATCCTCTCTAATTTAAGTTTCGTGTACAGAATTTTTTTTAAAAAACAAGCACACAAAACATATTTGGAAGAAATTAACGAGTGCATATGGGTACAAGCATTTGCTTCTAAATGTGGCAATGAAGCCTGCCCTATGAGACATTTCTTCCAACACATTTATTTTGAACAAGTAAATTCTCCCATATTTAACGGATACTTCAAATACAGATATTCTGTGATTGATGAGCAGACTATGAATAGAGTGACAAACTAAAGACTAATACAAAAGCATTGAACCAAAAGATATATATATCCTTGACTTTTTTTTATATCAAGTAAGAGTAAGTTGATGATAAAGCAAGGAACCATACCAGGTTTCCACTATCTCATCTTATACATTAATTCTACCTTTACATAAACAAAGACAGACATAGGAAAACAGAAGAATACAGAAAAATACCTCACTCATCCATGAAGAAATTTTATCTAAGTACAAACTTACCAATTATGCTTTTATTAAGTGATTATCTTTTTTCATAAATTCACAAATGTTTTAAGTACCTATTAAGAGATAGCCATTATAGGAAAAGATATCATGACTCTTGACCTCAAGGAGTTTATAATTATAGATAACAATAAAAGCTATGTTCTATAAAAGAAATATAAAAAGTTGTAATTAGAAAACAGAAAAATGAAAAGCCACATACAGTTAGAAGGATAATTTAAAAGTTTCATAGAGAAAGTAAGTTTGGGTATAGACCTTGAGGATTAATCTAATTTCAATAAAAATGTGGAATAAAGATCCCAAAAAGAAAATATCCAAGAATAAGACTCTGATAATGGTTAATAGGATGAAAATAAAAATACATACATGAGAAGGATCTTAGAGTAAAGTATGCATTTTCAAGGGAGGAAGTATCTTGGGGGATAAAAACAAATTAGACATTATAGTGATTTGTAGTACTTCATAGATTACAGTCTACAAACAGATACACAGTATATCTGCAACATTAAAATTTTGTGGAAGAGGAAGATTTAGGAAAAAATGCCTAAAAAGGCTCTTTGAAAAAAAGGTTGAGAAACATCTTGATAAAGAAATGGGTTTTAATTAATTATTAGTGATGTGGCCAAGAAAAGCCACAAGGGCTGATGAGTTTGTAATTAAGTTGAAATTCAAAAAAAAATTTTGAACTTTTTTTTAAGTTCAAAAGGTCTCTTTTACTTTGAAACTAGAACATGCTGAGTTTGCGTTGGGATATTTTGATAGGGATTTAATGGTTCTGTAGTATATCCTGTTTAAAATACCAATAGACATCTACCATAGACACAGAAAGTAGATTAAAATATGAGATTGGTGCCTTGAATAGAGTTCAAGACTAATGATACCTTCTAAGGCAGTGCTACTCAAAATTTGGTCCATGGATTGATGCTGGCCTGCAAATGATTTGTTACTTACCTTCTACGAAATAAGCACGATATGATACTTTTATAGCCATGGACTTGTAAACTCATGATTTAGGTACATCTTTAGTTGAAAAAGACATAAATCAGGTTGGATGTTGACAAACTCATATATGTACACTGGTTATGACCTGAGCGTCACACAACTCATGAACAAAGGACCACATTTAGAGCCATGATGGATAGGGGAAAAACAAAAGCAGGTTTTGACCACACAGAATTTTGAGAAGCATTGTACTATGGCATCATTTTATAGATATTATCACTTAATGAAACCATATTCCACAGCTTCTAAGAGGGAAGAGACACTAGTAAAGTTTCTAACAAAGAGTAAATTTTCAATAAATCAAGCAAGCTACTCCTAGGAAAATTTATACTGTGTACATAAGTATACTTTTATTCGAAGGGAGTTTATATCTTTCATCAGAGTCTTAGGCACAAATGCCTATGACCTAAGAAAGGCAAATAACCGCTGCAGTAAAAATAACTAATTACTACTATCCTCTCTGTACCCTCAGTATACACCATATAACTCTTTCATCCATTTAGCAAATAATTATTGAATATATACTATGTGTTAGGCTCTGGAGTTAGAGCAAATAAACTTTTAAAAACTCATTCTTACTGTAGGGGAGGCAAATAAATTTTAAAAAATTGGTAAAAGAAAACTGGATAATATAATAGTGACTTGGAGGAGGGGCTACTTTAGATTGGAGAGTCAGAAAAGGCCTCCTTGAGGGAATATTAAGCTGAGATTTGACTGTCAAAGATGTTGAGAGGAGAGATGATGATAGTCAGTATTCATGGAAAAAGTAATGGCTAGATCAAACAGCCTAAACTGGAAACAAGACCAGCCTGCTCTGTGAACAGGCAGAAAGTCATTGTGCTTCAAGTGTCATCCAGAAGACTAGCAGTGGCATAAGGTGAAAGTCCAAAAAATAGTCAAGGGCTAGATCATGTAGTTGCTGGTCACTTTGTAGTCAGGATAAGGAATCTGGATTATATTCTAACCCTGAAAGGAATCCAATGGAAGGCTATAAATAGGTCAGTAATAAGATCTGTTTTGAATTTTAAAAGAGTAACTCTGGATATTATATGGTGAGTGAAAATGGGGCAAGAGGACGAGTGGAAAGAGATAAGGAGAACAGAAGTTACTGATGTCAGACATTGTTAGTTTAAAAGAGATATGAATGGATTTAGGATATTTAGTAAGTATAATAACAATTTTCAATAGAGGGATGCATGATTAATTATTTAATATGATACTCAAGATTTATAAAGACTGAAGATACGTAGACTGAACCTTAGAGAAAAGCTTATTCATATGTAGATGACAACAAAGTTGGTCAGAGAGTGTGAGTAAGTACAACTGATCATTAGAAATCCCATATACAGCAGGGCGTGGTGACATATGCTCTTAATTCCAGCATTTGGGAGGCTGAGACCGGAGGAGCCGGGTTTGCGGCCAGCCTCAGCTACCCAGTGAGGTACTCCGCAACTTAGTGAGACCCTGTTTCAAAATAAAGAATGAAAAATAGGGCTGGGGGTATAGCTTGGCGGGAGAATGCTCCTGAGTTCAATCTCCAGTACCACAAAAAAAAAAAAAAAAAGAAGAATTAAAAAAAAAAAGAAATCCCATATGCATCAGAAATCAAGAACTAGCTACCAGACTATGGAATTCCATCATGATGTCCCTCACAATCTTTCAGTGAATAATCTTGCTAGAGTGGTAAGTATGCAAAGCAGACTGTAAAGGTAAAGAAGTAACACATATAGAGTGACATTTCCATTTTTACTAGAAGTCTTTCAAATTCATCTTATGCATAATTAAATCTTAATGATAAAGAACAGATATATTGAAAGTAACATATTTAAATTCATATGTTTACTTTTATATTTTTCACCTCCTCTGTTAGCTTATCAAATTCGATTCCTCACCAAAGAAAATATTCCTCAGGTTCCACCCTGCTCTCTAAAAGAATAAGGATTTAAAATAACAATAATTTCCCCCAAATAAAGTACAAACTAAGAGAATAAAGTGAAATCACATGGAAATATTTTCAAAGCCAAATAATGTCTAATGACTTCGGCCTAAGCCATGGACTATAAACTCTGCAGGGGTCAAAATATTCTGTTACAAATACTATAGCATTTTTACATAAGTATGGTTTATTTTTAAATTTCTGTATGAGTCATATACACAATCTTTTTACTGTTTCCCATTTGCAACTAAAGTTTTAAAATTAAATTAATTAGCAAAACTAAAATGTTGTCTCTGCTTTTATTTTTATGCTTCATAAAATAGTCACACTTTGATAATATACTTTAGTATATTATCTGCATACATAAGCTTTATTTTAAAATGTTAAAAGCTAGTCAAAAACACAACTCATTCACCAAGGTGGCATAAAATAATTAAGCATGGCCTCACTCAGGAAACTGCTAGGTTGGCAACACTTTGAGCCACCAATATTAATTATCACCAATAAAACAGAGCTTCTCCTCTACATTTCAGCAAATCATGCCAACTACTAGGGTACTAAGCAAGAAGCAGCAGTTAGTGAGTTGAAGATTCAGCCACCATTTATAGGAGCCTCAAGAAATTATTGAACAAGATTTTTTGCTTTTGATATTGAATCATGAATCAAAGAGGGATCACTCAGTAAAAGAGCTCATGCCAAGCAGCTTGATAAAGGAATTTATTATGGAAGAGTAGTTGCAAAGCTATTGAGAGAGATAACAGCACAAATAGGGGAGGATGGGGAAAAACAGAGAGTGAGGGCAACACAGAGCACAACAGTACAAAGTATAGGTATTGGAACCTTGGCAACTTAGGCAAGCAAACAATGCTGGGATCACATTGATCACAAACCAAAGGATTTGTCCAGCAAGACTATGAAGGTACATGTAGCCACTGCTGAAAAATGCCCAAAATAGAAAGGAGGAAAAATACTCAGACTTCTTTCTTTTTGCAATCTCCTGAAAAATGCTCCCATTAGCTGAACTTAGCCAGAAGGCAGTTGACACAGTATCCTTAAAATGCAATTTTAACAGTTTGGCCCAATGTAGTACAGAGCAAAATGGAGTAAGGGTAGAGAATGGAACTAACTGCAAACAGGCAAGTGACCAGCACAAGATATCCCCACATCTTCAGATGCTGAGCCAGTCTGAATGTTGTATGACAACCCATCAACAATTTGTATGGATTTTTAATACTAAAGTATATTATCAAAGTGTGACTATTTTATGAAGCATAAAAATAAAAGCAGAGACAACATTTTAGTTTTGCTAATTAATTTAATTTTAAAACTTTAGTTGCAAATGGGAAACAGTAAAAAGCAAATTTGATAGTAAGCAAATTCTAAATGAATATATCCTTTTCTGGTTATCACTTAAAAGTGTTGTCTTAGACTTTAACATATACATACACTATAATCATAAATGAAGTATCTTAAATCCTTCTTAGAAAGAGGTAGGCTACAAATAAACTCCTTCAACCATATTTAATCAAGTGATATGTCCCCTTCTTATTGATATTTTACCACTAAAGCATAGGAAGGTGGTTCATGTACATTGGAAGTCCTCTTCAAAGTAGTTTCTCAGATGATTTGAAGAGTGAAGTTGAAAAGTATGTAAACAGGATTTCACTAAACACAGTTCATACTTCCTCAATTGTTCTTTCCAAGGCCTTTTTATTCAGGAATGTTACTACACAAAATGAAACCATTCTTAAAGGAAAGTTATTTGGGAATGAAACAACTTCCTCCTGAAAATGGAACTAGGAAAATATACAAGTAAATACATAACTGTGTATATCTAGATAAAATGTCAGAAAAAGGGCAATAATCCAATAAAAATGAAAACCCTACTATAATAGAAGTTCAGTTTGTTTTAATTATGAATCAAAAACAAAGCACAGAATTAAATTATTGGTCTACTATTTCACAGTTACCAAAATTTCTCAAACAGAATACCTGGAAAAGGTGAAATACTCCTTTATATTTCATAAGCATGTTCTATTGTTTTTCCTCTAAAATAAACAGTGACTTTGTAAGGTGGCAAGTCCTGGCACGAAGTGATAGTGCCAATAAGGAAAAAAATGTATCTTACGTTAAAGAGGTCATGAAATAAAATCATGTTCTCGGTTTTTATCCTGAGGACAGTGGAGAGTCATGATAAATTTTAATCATATAATCATATGATTTGCATTTTATTTAATTTTTTAAGAAATACCCCACTATTTACTCATGAATCTTCATGACTTGGATTGATTTGCACTTTGGCTTTGGTAACATTGTGGAGGATGCACCAGAAAAAGATGGGCTAAATCTGAGAGGCTACATAGAAGGCTGCTATACAAGAACAGCAGTACCCATTTTGAGGACCTAGTCTAGCACAGAAGCTAAATGACTGAAAAGGTTGTTAGACATGTTAATCATCCATTTAATTATAAGTAGAGGGAAATCAAAATGCATTGCCTAATACTTTCTCCTACTATCATCCAATGGGGGGAAATGACAAAAGGGACAAGAGGTTAAACACATTAGTCAGGGCCAAAACTCTGAATCAGCAAAACAGCACAGCAATACATGTAAATCAAGAAAGTTCACAAAAGAGCTATGATATACAGTAAATTGTAGAGAAGAGGAGTCTAACCAGCTGGGAGGAACCTAAAAAACAAGTTCTAACTGTGAACACATGGATGGCATCACTATAATATTTGCTCAAAATGCATAATGATAAAAAACACTTATTTCTTTGAAAAAGGAGACAAGGATGAAAGATTATATATATATATATATTAGAAATAAATTTTGTCAGGTATGGTGGAACACATCTGTAATCCCAGTACTCAGGAGGTTGAGACAGGAGGGTCGTGGGTTAAAGGCCAGCTTCAGCCACAGAGCATGGTGGCGCACACTCGTAATCCCAGTACTTGGGAGGCTCAGACTGGAGGATCCGAGTCCATGGCCAGCCTCAGCTCCTTAGTGAGGCTCTCCACAACTTAGTGAGACCCTGTTTCAAAGTAAAGAAAAAAAAATAGGACTGGGGGTGTAGCTCGGAGGTAGAATGCCCCTGGGTTCAATCTCCAGTACTGCAAAAAAAAAAAAAAAAAAAAAGGCCAGCCTCAGTAACTTAGCAAAGACCTCAGCAACCTAGTGAAACCCTGTTTCAAAATAAAAAATGAAGTAGAGCTGGGTGCATATAGCTCAGAGGTAGAATGTCCCTGGGTTCCATTTCCAATATAGAAGGAAGGGAGGGAAGAAGGGAAGTGTTGATTTTGAGGTAAAGGGAAAGAAAGTTCATTTAACCAATATCTTAGTGAACTGGCACCTCACCCTCAGGAATACTCTCCAACCTGAGAGCTTTTTGTAGCTTTCTATTCCCTGAGAATGCCACTATCTCCCCCGCATTCATGTCCCTCTGAGTGATAGTATGAGAACTAGGGTAGTATTTCCCACATGCTTTAGTTTATCTAAAAAATTTTTACCAATCCTTCAGGACCTAGCCGACAGTAGCCTCCTTTAAGAAGCATTGTCTGGAAACTTGCACCCCCTAATACCCCCCTGGAAAAAGGAATGTTTTTGTTATACTCTTTTATCACTCTGCAATTACCTCTATCTGAGCTAGAAAAAGTATATATTATGGTAGCCTCAGACAGGACCTAGGCTATGCCTGTCGTCCCAGCATCCTTTCCACGTTAGCGTTTGTTCTAGGCAAAAATATCTGCCTTAGATGATATATTATGTGGTCAATTTAATTATAGCCTTTGTCAGTCTCTTCCACTAAACTTTTTTTTGTACTGGGGATTGAACCTAGGGGTGTTTTACCTCCAAACTACAAGCCCAGAACTTTTTTTTTTTTGAAACAGGGTCACACTAGGTTACTAAGACTTGCCTTCAACCTGTCACCCTCCTGTCTCAGCCTCCCAAGTACTGAGATTACAGGCATATGCCACCACTAAACTCTTTTAAGTCAAGAACTGTATGTGTACTCTTCCCACAGGGTAGACACCTAAGTCATAGCTACTGATTGGTAGATTGATAGAAATCTAAAAAGCAAGATTCTACCTCACCTTTTAAAGTATTCTAAATAAACTACTCCATCATAATTATAACTATGTATATTTTTAAGACTGAAACCCTTTCTTCTTTTAAACAAGGCACTCATCTCATTTTTGAGAAAATAAGGAGGGATACGTTTCAACCGAAAAAAAAAAAATAGATTAAAGGTTTTATTTTTCCTTAGAAATGTTGTAAGCCAAGATCTCACTAATTTTCAGATATTTAGAAATATTTCTCAACAACATTATAATTTTCTATAAGGGATTTTTTCTTACTTTAAAGGTTAATGTTTATTATGCTCTTGGAGTGATCAATAACCTGTCTAATCTATTTTCTGCACTTAGGGAATTGAGTTTCAGATTTAAAACAATATTATCTTTCTCAGAAGTTAAAGACCTCAATACAAAATGTTTAAATTATGGAACTACTGTTATGTGCCTAACATTGAGATAAGTGCTTTTATATGAAGTATTACCGACACATTCTACAGTGCTTATAAGCACAGATTCTAAGACCATACTGACTGGGTTTGAATACCAACTCTACCACCTATAAGCAATGTAATCTTGGAGAAATTATTCAACCTCTCTGTGACTGTTTCCTCATCTGCTAAGTGGGGATAATAATAATAGAATCTACTTCATAGGGCTGATATAAGAATTAAATGAATTAATCACATAGAGCACTTAGAATAGTACATGGTACACAATAGGGTTTAATATTGTGATTACTTTATTCATACCTAACTTGAAAAATACCCAGTCTAACACATCAATGGTTAATTGTATAGCCATGGAGATTTAACTACTTCAGGTTACTACTTCTTTATTTGTAAGACAGAGTAATAATATCTACCTCATAAGACATGGAAATTCAATGACATAACACATGTAAAAGGATATAGTATACTTGCATAATGTCTATGACTATTAGATATTAGTCATTAGTCAGCAGACCTAGATCTAAATAGACACTTCACAAAAGAAGAAATACAAATGGCCAATAAATGTATGAGGAAATGTTCTACATCATTAGCAATCAGAGAGATGCAAATCAAAACTACCTTGAGATTTCACCTAAGTTCAATCATAATGGCAATCATCAAAAACACGAACAACAACAAATGTCAGCAAGGGTATGGATAAGTGGGAACCCTAGTATATTGTTGGTGGGATTGCAAATTAGCGCAACCACTTTCAAAAATAGTATGGAGGATCTTCAGATGAATGGGAATGAATCTACCATATGATCCGCAATACCACTTCTGGGTATCCACCCAAAAGAATGGAAACCAAACTATCAGACCAATGCATGTGTATCTATGTTTATAGCTGCACAATTTGCAATTGTCAAACTATGGGACCAGCCAAATGTCCATCAACAGATTAATGGATTACAAAACTATGGGATATGTAAACAATGGAATTTTACTCAACCATAAAGAAGAACAAAATCATGTTATTTGCAGGGAAATGGATGCAACTGGAAAACATGTTTAGTGAGATTATTCAGTCACAAAACGTAAAAAATCGTATGTTCTCCCTAATATGCGGAAGCTAGGGAGAAAATGGGGCATAAGAGGGACTCCAGAGGAAGAAGGAGAAACCTTAGGTGAGCAAAGAAGTTGACTTAATTGAAGGTGATGTGGGAGGGGGGGAACACCCTAATGCACATGATGTACTTTCACAAACATATCAAAGTCAATCACTAAACTGAACCTGAGAAGGAGGGAGGGCAAGGGAGTTGGGAGGGAATTGGGGAAGGGTTAAATGATAAATATGTGCATGTATGCCTTTATCAGCTTGTACCTAACAAAGTTGTATGATTATAATGTACAATCAAAAAAAAGTTCTAACTCTACCTCTTAGAAGCTATGTAATCTTGGAACATACTCCCTAAGCCTCATTTTTACATCTATGAAGTAGCTCTAGTAATACTTACTCTGAAGAATTGTTGTGGTAATGATAATTATTTAATATATGCTTAATGCGTACCTATTATGCACCAGACTCTGGGATACAAATTTGCTGTGTGGTGGAAAATGAGAGCAACTACAACCCTCAGAAACTTTAAGCATTTAAAGTAGAACTTCTAGTAGAATGAGACTCTAACCCAGTCTAAAGAGACTTGAAAAGGAAAGTATCATAGATGACATATGCAAAACTCTTGGCTCAACGACTGGATGAACTGGGGATTTTTATAAGTGGCAAGTACAATTAGTCATTTTATGAAAATCTTGTGAAATATTTCCCCTTTTTAGGTGAATAGAGTAAGGCCTGAAGACATAAAGTAATTCCCAAGGTCAAGTCAGGCTAGGACTCAATTCCAGGTCATCTTTCTCCACGCAAAACGATCTTTCCAGTATACAAGATTAACTCTTAAATCCACAAGGGAACATTGTTAACTAAAATATTCCAAATGTCTTCTAAATTTGGAACTTCTTATGAACACGAAAACAATCTTAGAGTACTACATTTTCTAAGCCTAAAGAACATGGTCTAGAAAGGTGAAGAACACTATATGCCCAACATAGCATTAATTACTCAGAATATCTCTCTTCCATATTAGTTTCTGTATGTGTCCCATGCGCACACACACAAAAAAAACCACAATTTTTTTTTTTTTTTTTTTTTTTTTTTGCAGTACTGGGGATTGAACCCAGGGGCATTCTACCTCCAAGATACACCCGCAGCCCTATTATTTTTTTTTTAATTCTTTATTTTGAAACAGGGTCTCACTAAGTTGCAGAGGGCTTCACTAAGTAGCTGAGGCTGGCCTCGAACCTTCGATCCTCTTGTCTCAGCCTCCCAAGTACTGGGATTACAAGCATGCACCACCATGCCTGGCTCACAATTATTTTTATATGCTCAAATTCTAACCCCCAATGTGATAGTATTAGGAGATTGGGTCTTTGGAAATGATTAGTTCATGAGGGTGGAGCCTTATGAATGGGACCTCACAGAGCTCTTACATATTCATTTCATCTAAGGTTGCAGTGAGAAGACAGATGTCTCACTGGGCCCCTGTCTCAGTTTACTTTCCCAGTTTTATTAATGATAAACTCAATTACTATCAAATTCTTTTGTTCTACAAGCCCTGGCGAGTCTACACTGATGCTTCTCCTGAAGCCATCTCTCCTTCATCATCCCTAAGGCTTTCATCCAACCAGCTCTTAAGATGACCCTCAGCAGACACCAAATCTGCTGGCACATTGACTTGGATTCCAGATATATAAGAAATAAGTGTCTATGGTTTAATCCACACCGTCTATAGTATTTATATTAAACCAACTAAAGCACATATAAACTGCTCATAGGATATTTATGTTTTCACATATGTCTCATCTGCTAAAGTGCAAGGATTATCTATTCCCATATCTTGTGTAATAACTACTTGTGCAGTTGTCATGCACTAGAAACTATTGTTTTGCGAAACCATTTCATAATGAGGTTGGCACTACTATCATTACCGTATTATAAATTAAGAAAGCAAAATATAGAAACATTTAAAAAAAAAACTTGTACAATGTCAAACAACCAGAAAGTGGCATAATAGGATTTGAACCAAGGCCATTTTACTCCAATGTCTGCCTACTTAACAACTATGTTATACTTCTTAGTATAGATTTTTGGTAATTAGTGATTAAACTAATTAATAGTTATGTTAAGAAGTAGTACTATACACTACAACTGCTCATAATGATGCTATAATTGTCAAACTATCTATTAATTATAAGATATGTGACAGCAAAAATGATATCCCTGAGTCATCAGTGCAAATGTACCACATGTAAACATTCATTATTTCTCAAATATATTATCCTAACAATTCCCTAAGTAATGTTCTTCTGTATGTCTTAGTCTCCTTCTAAGTGTTTTCCACAGTGGCTACAGAGTTTTCTAAAGCATGAACACAACATTCCCTTGTTTAAAATACTTCAGTGGCCCCCTACCACCTATAGCATAGAACCTAACTTCCTTAGTATAATATATAACACCCCAGTAGTCTTGGCTCCTCTGCTTTTTTAAGCTCATTTATCATAATATTTTTCTTCTAAATTCTTTTTTTTAAGAGGAAGGAATATTTACTTTTTTTAAATGTGCTTTTATTGGTGCATTATGATCTCACATCATAATGTATTTCTTCGAACTTCTACTCCACCAAATTATTGCTTTGCTTAGGCTGTCCCTGGATTTAAAATGCCTTCACTTACTTTTATCTGATTGAATTTTATTTACATTTGAAAACCCATCTCTCAGCCTGGCGTGGTGGCGCACGCTTGTAATCCCAGCATTTGGGAGGCTGAGACCAGAGGATCGGCGGGGTTCTCGGCCAGCCTCAGCTACCTAGTGAGGCTCTCCGCAACTTAGTGAGACTCGGTTTCAAAATAAAGAATAAAAAATAGGGCTGGGGGTATAGTTTGGAGGTAGAACGCCCCTGAGTTCAATCCCCAGTACCGCAAAAAAAAAAAAAAAGAAAACCCATCTCTCTAAGTTTCCTATGACCCAAACACAAAAAATACCCTCTTTAGACAGCTTCTTGAGGTCAAGGTCATGTCTTAATCATCTTTACATCTCCAAGGCCTAACACTAGGGTTCATGGGCAAATGGCCTGTGCAGTCATACAAGATCTCTAATTCAGAAGAGCCCCACATTTGCTTTGCTGCTCTGCTATCAAACACCTTAAAACACCTTGATAATTTTCAACAAAGGGACCTTATATTTTTCATTTTGCAATGAGTCTTATAAATTTCATAGCTGGTCCTGCTCAGTAAGAAAGAAGCCCAATAAATATTTGTTAAACTGAATTCCCTGTCTCCATTCACTTTCCCAGTCTTGTTAATTATAAACTCAATTAGAGACAAATCCTTTTATTCTCCAAGCCCTGGAGAATTCAACACTGATGCTTCTCTTGGAGCCATCTTTCCATTATCTCTAAGGTTTTCATCTAACCAACTCTTTAAAATGTCTCACCTGAATAAATTTGTGTGTATATGTGTATGTGGTATATCCAAGTAATAAAGGATAATTTTTATTTTTATTTTTTTATTTATTTATTTTTTTTTTTTTGCAGTACTGAGGATTGAACTCAGGGGCGTTCTATCTCCAAGCTATACCACCAAGCCCTATTTTTTATTCTTTAATTTGAAACTGAGTCTCACTAAGTTGCGGAGTGCCTCACTAGGTAGCTGAGGCTGGCCGCGAACCTGGATCCTCCGGTCTCAGCCTCCCAAATGCTGGGATTACAAGCATGCGCCACCACTCCCGGCTTCAAAGGATAATTTTTAAAACACTGCTTTCAAATTACACCTATGAAGATTTTTTTTACACCAAGAAAACTCATCACTGATTAGGGATATTTTTGGATCCTACAATATCATTAATGGTGCTTGCAGAAGCCACTGATATTTCTTTGGTGACCAGAATGTAAAGAATCCAACTTGGAAGTATTAATCTACTTTATTATTGAGTCAGATTTGTCTGTTTAGCAAAAGGTATCCATATCTTCTCGTCAAATATCAGTGATACAATTGCTAAACTACTTGCTTTGTGTATTCCTAAGTATTGTTTTTTGTAATAATTACCAGATTAACAAGGTTTGGTTTCTACTTTTTTTTAAATCTAAAGTGGGTTTTCAGATCAAGCAAATATTCATAAATGACCGATAGGATAGCTGTTACATAGCTCCTACCCTCTGATCATTCCTGACCTGCATCCATATGTCTTAAGGAGCTATAGCTCAGATATTCTATAGCTCTCATGAGCAAATTACCAATGCAATTAGCCCATACCTTAATTTTTGCTTCAAGATTTTTGCCTTGGTTCCCATGCATAGGTCTCTATTGTGTTAACCTAACTTGACTTTCAACTTTTCTTTCTTTTTTTTTTTTTTTTTTTTTTTTTTTGTGGTACTGGGGATTGAACCCAGAAGCATTCTACCTCAGAGCTACATCCCCAGCCCTATTTTTTATTTTTTATTCTTTATTTTGAAACAGTGTCTCACTAAATTGCCGAGGGCCTCACCAATTTGCTAAGGCTGGCCATGAACCTGTGATCCTACTGTCTCAGCCCCCCCAAGTACTGAGATTACAAAGGTGGGCCACCACGCCTGGCTGACTTCTGACTTTCAAAACCAGGGATCTGCCTTGATTCCTTGGCAGGATGGTCTTACCCTGAATATCAACTAGGGGAAATAAGGCTCTTTTTCTAAATCATAGATTTTCCTTGCTAAACAAAACAAAGCTACCACTGTGTAAACTATGCAAAGACCTCATTTGAAAAGGAATCCTCACAAAATAATGCTTATCTTCCTCAAAATTTTCTCTAATTTCCTCACATGGTAGTTTAAAAATACTATCCCAAATTTTTTGGCTCTTCTCCTATGGGTTTGGTTGAAGTTAAGCAGACTTTAGTGACAATATCAACCAATATAAGGCAGTAGAAATGATGCTACCTGACTTTCAGCTAAGTCATTAAAAGCAATGCATCTTCCACTTTGTTCTTTGTAAATCTCACATGTGGATCCCTGAGTTGCCATGTACGAGTCCAACCACCCCAAATAACCATAATATGAGGAACTCCAAGCCAAAAGCAATATGAGGAAGTCCAAGCCAAAAGCAAAGGCTACCTATAAGTACTCTGGTACAACCATGGCTGAAGTCACAGCCAACATCCAGTATCAAGTGCCAGACATGTGAGAGAACATGTCCTCAAATTAGTTTAGCTCCTAGTTTTTTAATCACCCCCACCTACAAGTTTTCCAAGCTGAGGGCCCAGACATTAGGAAGCAAAGATAGGTATCTTTCTCTGTGTTCTGTCTGAATTTCTGAACCAAGAAATTCATTAGCATAATATAATTGTCATTTTATGACACTACTTTCTTGAATAATTTGTTATTTAGCAACAGTAACTGAAACACCTCCAGATCTCTACCTTTGTTAGGTTTTGGCACAGGCAGGCAAAGAAATGTAGCCCCAACTCTACGAGGAAATAGCTCAAAACAGCTTGTAGGATCTAACAAGTATGTACCATTGGGGGATACTGAGGTCTAAGATCTTAAGGATATTAGACCAGGAGAGAAATAAAACAGATAAGGCACAATTTATTCATATAGGCACACTCTCCCCTGACTCAGGACTTAATCTTGTCAAAGACATCTGAAACTATCCTAATTTTCTACTGTGGTGGTTCCTTGAAATTTAGACCTAATAGTATATTAAAGTATATGAGGGATGGGGATAGATGTTGATAATAGATTGGAGAAGGGTTCAAAAGTATCAGAAAAATAGGCAGATTCTATTAGAATCCTGTTTCATTCATTGACACTCAAAAGCCAGAAAAGCCAGATTCCATAGCAGAACTCCTATTATCAACTCTAGCCCAAAGAAAACCTCCATGCATGAATTCCTGTCAACTCTAGTAGTATATTTTACATTGCTTTGGTAAAAGAAGAGTTCTCTGGGTCCTTTTAAAGAATATAGCCAGATCCTGGGCTCTCTAATTTCGTGTAATAAGTCCATTCTGCGTGGCATATAGTTGCCAACAGTCCTTAGCATTTCTTGACTTACAGCTGCATCACTCAAATTTCTGTCCCCATCTTCAAATGGTCACCTTCTTTTTGTGTGCATATGCATCTCTAAATCTTTTTCCCTATAAGAACAGTAATCATTAGATTAGAATACCAACCTACTCCAATATCACCTTAATTTGATTATGTCTAAGAAGATTCCAGTGTGACCTCCAAATAAGGTCAAACTCCCTGGAACCAGAGGTTTAGATTCCAACATATTGTTTTTTGGAGGAAAAGGAATACAATTCAACCTACCAACTCCTGACAAGATATATACTTACCAGGGTATGGGATGTAAATCTTACAAAATCCAAGGTCCTTTCACATGATGGAATTTTTAAGTATCCAAGGAGATGAGCCAGAACATCTCTAACAGACAAGCTACTATATTATGCATCTTCTCATCTTCTTCTATTAAGAAATAATTACTGCCAGGCATAGTGGTGCCCAGTAGTTGGGCAGCTGAGACAGGAGGGTCGCAGGTTCAAGGAGAGCTTTAGCAATTCAGCAAGGTCCTTAGCAATCTAGCAAGACCCTGTTTCAAAATAAAAATTTTTGCTAGCTTTCTGAAGGGAAGAATCCAATCTAAGGTCCCCACATTGTAAGATAATTCTGACTTCAGGGAACTTCTGGTGATGAGGAAAAAGGAAATAACAATTAAATAACTATAACGCAGTAAAATCTACTATCAAAGCCCCTAAGCAGTGTGTATAAATATAGTTAGGAACACCCAAACCTATCTGATGAGAACTACCAGTGCCTGAGGTGCAGAGAAAACAGCATCTGCAAAAGTATAAGAGATGGATTGAAGAATGGCAAGCAATTAAAAATGGCATTTTAGGTGAGTATAGTGTTGCATGCCTGTAATCCTCGTACTTGTGAGGCTGAGACAGAAGGATTGCAGGTTTGCAGCCAGTCCCAGCAACTTAGCATGGACCTCTGAAACTTAGTGAGATCCTATTTCAAAAATAAAAAATAAAATAAAATAGAGCTGGGGGTGTAGGTCAGCGGCAGAATGCCTCTGGGTTCAATCCCCAGTAACATGCATACACACACACACACACACACACACACACACACACACACACACACACACGACATTTTTATTTTTATCAAAGCCATCTTTGAGGAAATATAGCTTTGAGGAGAGAGTTATGAATCCCCATCTTTCTATTGCTCACGTTGCTTCATTCAACAAATACAGTATTATTTAAGTTCTTTGGCCCTCTGCTCGGTTTTATCACACTCAGATTGTTCTGAAGCAGGCTGTATTCTGGTAGAGGAGAACAAAAGATGTTCAAAAATCAGGCTATTTCTGATTTTTTTCTAGACAAAAAAAAAAAAGTGTTTCTAGATAAACAAAATTAGGGTGGTACAGCTATTTTCCCAAGGCAAATCATATCTATTGAGGGGAAATATGGGAAAAAAGAAATCAAGAATCATAGAATAGTTCATATTCCACCTGAAGGCTTTATTTCATTTAAGAAAAACATTAAATATCCACCAGTTAGAGGACAGAAAATGTGCTGGGCACTTTACATTTGTTTGTTGGTTTGTTTGTTTGTTTTGGTGGTTGGTTGAATCCAGAGGGGTCTTACCTTTGAGCTATACCCCCAGCCCTATTCTATTTTTTTATTTTGAAACAGGGTCTAAGTCGCTGAGGGCCTTGCTAAGTTCCTCCTGAGATCTTCCTTTCTCAGCCTCCCAAATACTGGGATTATAGGTGTGCATTACCACATGTGGCTTGCTGGGCACTTTTCAGATTCTACAACTCTAAAAGAAAAAACTACTTATGAGGAGTTGTCTGAGAGCAATATAGTTCATCCACATGAACCAATGCTCTCAAGTAGCTGACTCTTTGAGTAAGTTTGGCTGCACTCACAGAATCCTTTAAGACATAGCATACCAGTCAGCCATAGTCAATAGCATACAAAACTTGCACACAAGAGAAAATCCCCCTGCCATCCCTATTTTAAATTGATCAAAATAAATCCTTGAGTAATCCCAGCATTCGGGAGGCTGAGACCGGAGGATCCGGGTTCGCGGCCAGCCTCAGCTACCTAGTTAGACACTCTGCAACTTAGTGAGACTCGGTTTCAAAATAAAAGAATAAAAAATAGGGCTGGGGGTATAGCTCGGAGATAGAATGCCCCTGAGTTCAACCCCCAGTACCGCAAAAATAAATAAATAAATAAATCCTTGAATTAAATTATATCAGATGAAACTTATATATGCCAAACAAATTGCTTTAAATGACAATTGAATCATTTTCACTAACATGCCTTTTAACATTATACCCTCAATTTATATTAAAGAATGTTATGTTATATCCTTATGAAACATGTTATTGCAAATATCACAGAGATATCCTTAGGAATGCTGTTCATCACATTTCTGTGTCCACTTTAGGAAGCTCAAAGGGAAACATTTCTATCAGATTTCAGTACTTGTTTTATTTTTATAATATGGCACTGGCTGTCAGAAAATTCACAACTAAATTTGTGAATATAGCAAATTTATAGAGTCTCATATCATGCATTTTATTGTACTCATTCAACTGAATTTTCTTTTGCTATTTCCCTTATGATGGTTAATTTTATGAGTCAGCTCAACTGTGCCAAGTGATAACCACTTGAAATATTATTTCCAGGTATGTTTGTGAGGGTGTTTCTGGATGAGATTAGCACAAATCAAATTGATATAACCAATTATTCATACACTATTGGTATATACATTATTCATTTGGTGACTATATGGTTAAATTGAACAATTTCTTGAACTGAGTTTTTGTTTTGGTTTGTTTTTGATAAGGCATGAAAAAAGAATGGAGTATGGTAAAGGAAAAGATGTTTTGGGGAAGGAATCTGGAATATTTTAGGATATAGGTATGTCAAGATATCACTTATTTTTTAAATAAGGATAATCCCTACTGTCACAAATTTATTATTGTAAAGGACTTTATGTCTTTGAGGTGAAAAAAAGCAAATATATTTTCTAGGTACCAAGTATGTCCCAGAAAAGTTACTAGTACCAGATTTTATTTAAAAGATGATATCAGCTGGGTGTGGTGGCACATCCTTGTAATCCCAGTACTTGGGAGGCTGAGACAGGAGGATCCAGGTTCCTGGCCAGCCTCAGCTACTTAGTACAGCCCTCCAGAACTTAGTGAGACCCTGTTTCAAAATAAAGAATGAAAAATAGGATTGGAGGTATAGCTCAGAGGTAAAATGTCCCTGGGTTCAATCACCAGTAATGCCAAAAAAAATTATATATATAATATATATAATATAGTAGAAGTGAGATCTCAGCTATATATAATATTATATATATATTATATATAATATATATAATAGTAATAGTAATAATATATAATATAAATAATTATATATTATATATTATATATATAATATAATATAAAAAATAATATATAATATATATATAATTATAATATTATTCAGGTCTGACTGAAAGGACAAATCTACAATAATGAATTATGGGTTGAATTGTGTCCCCTCAAAATTTATATGTTGAGATCTTTTTTTTTTTTTTTTTTTTTTTTTTTGCGGTACTGGGGATTGAACTCAGAGGCATTCTACCTCTGAGCTACACCCCCAGCCCTATTTTTTATTCTTTATTTTGAAACCGAGTCTCACTAAGCTGCGGAGTGCCTCACTAGGTAGCTGAGGCTGGCCGCGAACCCAGATCCTCTGTTCTCAGCCTCCGGAATGCTGGGATTACAAGCATGCGCCACCACGCCCGGCTATATGTTGAGATTTTAACCCCCAGTATCTTAGAATGTGTCTGGGAGATTAGTCTTTATAGAAGTAGTGGAGTTAACATAAGATAATGAGAGAAGGTCAGAATGCAGTACAACTGATAAAAGGGAAACTTGGAGATAAGCATGCATCCAGGAAGAACAAGGTGAAGCCTCTACTAAAAATCCACTATGAGCAGACCCAAGTATATAATAAATATTCAATAAATAACAATTATAAGATAGTCAATTCATGTCAGTTTCACCCCCCCCAAAAAATAAATAGCATCAATTATACTATAATCATTTATCGCAATGAAACTTCAATATTTTTCAAGTTAATTTTGTCAAGACTGACTTTTTTCCAACAACTTGTTCCATTATGGTAGAATATTAAGTGAATTTAATCACTCTGAATGGTCAGTTGGAATTGGATTCTGAAAAAAAAAAAATCCTTTCCAAATGAACTCAAGGCAAAAGTCTTTAATCCACTTACCACTTTCAAAGCAAGCATCAAAGATAAGATGTCCTTTCTTGGCTGGTCCACAGTATCCAGCTGGTAGCACCAAATATTTGCTTACATTTCCTCCAATGGCATCATCATTTCCCGTATCATTGCCTGTTTTTTTTTAAAAAACATGACTCATATTAAACAAAAATCAAAGTGTATTTAGAAATACAAGTCTAATAAGATTTTTACCACTAATTTACCTTCCTCCCACTCCATGAGTGGGCAAAAATACCCAGACAAAAGTAAATTAACTACATATTGTGGTACAGTGAAAAGAGAATACTTTGAAATCAAAAAGATATGGGCTGAGATCTCACTTCTACTACATACTAGTGCTCTGTAATCCTACTACCTTTAAATATCAGTTGCCCTAATTCATAAAAACGAATAGTAAACTCATCTTTCAAAGCGTGTTATGAGAATAAAATTTTAAAATATCTAGTATAATTAGTGAAATACAAAAAATTCATTGAATTACATCAAATATTCAGTCATTGGTAATGTATCTAATTTGTCACACATATATTTTTTATTGTTTTAATTTGAACAAAGCAATAGTTCTTTAAATAGCATCATGTCTTCCAAATTTTTCATCACCTGAAACAATTTGAGAACTATTAAATTAGGATCAAGTTTTTTTCCTAACAGAAACTTCAATTTTTAAAAGTTTTGCAAGTTTCACTTCCACTGAAGATGTGGAAAATGGAAGGAACATTGTTACCACCTTAACACTAAGATAAATCCCAATAAAATACAAAATCATAACTTTATCAGATCCATCAGAGAAGTGAGATTACCAAGGCAACCAAATAGTCTAATATCAGAGAAGAGTAAGGCCCAAAAAGAGATGATACATAAGCACTGACTCTTCTTGCTTATATATCATCTCTTTTTGGGCCTTACTTTTCTCTGATATTATATTATTATTGCTCACATTTCCTCCGATGGCATCATCATTTCCCATATCATTGACTGTTTTTTTTTTAAAAAAGGACTCATATTAAACAAAAGTCAAAGTGTACTGGAATTACAAGTGTGAACCACCATGCCTGGAAAGCAGTGACTCTTCTAGAGCATATAAGCGGAAGAAGAAATACTTACCAGGTAGGTCCCATATAAGTGAGTAGGAAAATGAAGGTAATTTTTAAAACTTATTAAACCTAGCTATAGGAAATATGAGAGTATAGAACCACTGAGAGTCACGGAAATATGAGGAATTCACACCCACTTTCAGATTTTTCTGAACAGCCCTCTAATAAGGTATTTAGGAGAAAGATTGGGTGCAGAGAACCAGATCAGAAAATATCCTTTTTTGTGGTACATGTCCAAAAATGAGGGTGACTTCTGTTATAAAAAAAGGTATGAATCTCCACCAATGTGCTTGTCTCTTGTGTGAAAGAAGATCTTCTGCCACTAGGGGAAAAAATAACAAATCTTTTTTTTTTTTTTTTTTTTTTTGCGGTACTGGGGATTGAACTCAGGGGCGTTCTACCTTGAAGCTATACCTCCAGCCCTATTTTGTATTCTTTATTTTGAAACCGAGTCTCACTAAGTTGCGGAGTGCCTCACTAGGTAGCTGAGGCTGGCTGCGAACCCAGATCCTCCAGTCTCAGCCTCCCGAATGCAGGGATTACAAGCATGCGCCACCACGTCCGGCTATAACAAATCTTTTTAACAGACAAAAGTAAATTAACTACATATTGTGGTACAGTGAAAAGAGAATGTCTCAGTTCACAAGTAAGAGACATTTCAGGAAGCGGAACAATAAAAGAAAAATCCTATATACCTGGAGAAGAGGTCAGAAACAATCTTCAGCCCAGGATTCTATACCAATACTTTTTTTTTTGGGGGGGGGGTCCTACATGTGGAGGAAGAACAAAAAAACTTTAATATAAGATCCATTAAAGATTCAAGGCAGCGTTAAGGTGTGATGGTGCACAACTGTAATCAGTACTTGGGAGACTGAGACAGAGGAACTGCAAGTTCAAGATCAGCCTCAGCAACCTAGCAATCTCTTATCAACTTATCAAGACCCTGTTTCAAAAAAAAATAATAAATATAAAAGAGGTGGGAGTGTAGGTTATAGGTAGACTGTCCCTGGATTTAATTGCCAGGAACACACACACACACACACACACGCACACACACACACACACACGCACACACACACACACACACAGTAAGACTCGAAGAATATAAAGCCAGTAGCAATGAAACTCAGACCCACCTTAATTCCTGACCAGGTTGACATAAATCCCTATAATGATCTAGGAAAGAAGTGTAACCATTGCCAGTGACAAACAGTATTTATATAACACCCTATTGTTTTACACAATATATTGACTATTCAATAAAAATTATGGAATATAAAAAACAAGAATAAACAACCTACAGTCTAGAGACAATGAAAAGAAACAGACTCAAAAATGATCAGATGTTGAAACTATCACACAATAAATTTTGAAAATTATATTAATATTTTAAAGACTTTATTCAAAACACATTAATAGACCTAAATATAAAACATACACCTATAAAATACCTAGAATATAGCATAGTAGGAAAATACACATTACCTTGGGTATACTGGTGAACGAAACTTTTAGATGCAGGACCAAAAGCATTCTCTATAAAAAAAAAAAAAAGATAACTAATGAACTTAACTTCATTTAAATTAAAACTTCTTCTCTGAAAGACAATATCAAAAGAATATGAAGAAAAGCCACAGACACAAATATTTGCAAAGACACAGCTGATAAAGGACTGCCATCCAAAATACACAAAGAATTCTCAACACTCAACACTAAGAAAATGAACAATTAAAAAATGAACTAAATGACTGAACATATAGTTCACCAAAAAAGATGTAGAGATGATAAATAAGCAAGTAAACAGATTTGCAACATCATATGTCATAGGGAATTACAAGTTACAACAACAATGGGATACCACTACACACTTATGAGAATGGCCTAAATCCAAAACAATTTTTTTTTATTTTAAATCAGTCTGAAAGATAAATGACTGTTTAAAATAGTAGCAATGTATTCTGTGTTTTTGTAATATGAAAAAGTAAAGCATATGGCAGCAGTAATAAAAAAATTGGAAAAAAACAATCGGAAGTATGTTGTTCTAAGTTTCTTTTTTTATTTTATTGATCCATTGTAATTATACTTCATAGTGAGGTTCAGAATGATTCATGTGTTTTTCTCCAGGTGCCTCTCCATTCCCTTCCCCTTCCCATACATAATATTAACACTGATATAGATAACTCCATATAGGAACAAAGGATTATTTGAACTGTTTTAATCATCAGATCTCCCCTTTCACCTCCCTACTTCCCTCCCCAAATCCTCTTCCATTATTCAACTTTCCCCTGAAGGCAGATGAACTATAATAAGTTAAAGATGTATATTGAAAAGTCTAGAAAATATACTTAAAGATAGTTATAATTATATGCCAATAGAGCAGATAAAGTGTAAACAAAAATAGCAAATTAATCCAAAAAGAAAGCAGAAAACAAAAAGAAAAGGGACAAAAAACCAGATGGAGCTAGTATATAAAAACTAGCACCTTATTATAATTAAGTTCAAATATATCATTGAATGATTTAACATTTCATTCAGATCACTTGAAATATTTAATAGATAGAAACTGCCACACTGGATAAAACAGGAAAACCTAATGCTACACTGTCTATAGGAAATCAAGATTAAATAAAAAAATAGATAACTTATAAACAAAAAACTGAAAGGATACACTATGCAAATAATAATGAAAAGAGAGTGAGAGGAACTATGTTAGAATCAAAAAAATGTAGATTTAAGAATAAGAAATAAAACCGGGGATGAAGAGAGATACCACATAATGATAAAGGCATCGATACACCAAGAAGACTAACAATTCTAAATACATATGCACCTAACAAAAAACCTGGACAATATATGAAGGAAAAATGATAGAAATAAAAGAAAAAAGACAAATCCACAATTATATTGGAGGCTTCAACACTATTTTGGTAATCAATAGAACTAGGTGACAAATTGGCAATATCAGGATTTTAACATCACTAAAATCCTACAGGCATCAAGAAGAAAATAAAGGAATATCACAAAGAACCTTGAGCAAGCCCATAATTTCATGAATTTAGATGAAATGATAAGGTAAACAAAGATAATATACACACACAGAAAAACCAAATACCAATATCCTTTATGAACACAGACACAAAATACTCACCAAATTATTATCAAATCAATAATATCAATATGTGAAAAGTATAATACATTATTACCTAATATAATTTATCTTACAAATGCAAGATTGGCTCAATATTCAAAAATCAACCAGTGTAATTAATCATATTGACAATCTATAATACAAACCTATATAATCATTTTGGTAGTTGAAAAAGAAAACAAAAGTCAATACCTACTTATTCTCAGCACACAAAGAACTAACAGAAATTTCTCAACCTGTTAAAATGCATCTTTGCATATTTATCTTTAAAATAGGTAATACTGTATATACTTAGAAAAATAGATTAAGTTATAATTAATAAAGGAAAACTGCAATTTCACGTCTATTATTGTATACCAGACAAGGATGTCACTCTCACCACTCGTATTTAACATCATAATGAAGGTCCTTAACAATGTTATTCATAGAAAAGAAAGAGAAATTTGAAAAGGTATATACTATCCTATTCATATATAATATGATTATCTATAATGAAAATTATAGAACACTAAAAGAGAATACAGGAGAATAAAGCCCTCCTATATTCTTGGATAGGCAGAAAAATATTGTAAAAATAGCCATAGTACCAAAACCCATCTACAGACTCAACAAAATCCCTATACAAATACAATGTCATTCTTCACAGAACTAGAAAAAATAGTCCTAAAATTCATACGGAAGAACAAAAGACCCAGATTAGCAAAGCAATTCTGAGTGATAAGAACTATGCTAAAGGTATGACAATATATGATTTCAAATTATACATAGAGATATAGTAACAAAAAAAAGCATAATATTGGCACAAAACACAAATAACCAGTGGAATAGACTAGAAGATACAAAGACAAATTCTCACACTTATAGCCAATTGATTTTTGACCAAAAGAAAGCCAGAGAAAAGATAGCCTTTTCAAAAAATAGTACTGGGAAAACTGGAAATATGTATGTAGAAAAATAAAATTAGATCCCTATTTCTTACCCCACACAAAAATCGACTCGAGATGAATCACAGACCAAGAAATTAGATGACAAACTATGTAATTACTAGAAGAAAACATAGGATCAACTCTCCAACATATAGGCACTTGTAGAGACTTCCTCATTAAGACCCCAAAAGCTCAGGAAATAATAACAAAAATCAATAAATGGGAGGCCATCAAATTAAAAAGCTTCTGCATAGAAAAGGAAACAAGAGTCTGAAGAGAGAGCCTACCGAATAGGAGAAAATCTTTGCCATCTACTCCTCTGACAGAAGATTAATATCAGAATATATAAAGGACTTTAAAATTTTAACACCAAAAAACAACTTAACCCAATAAGAAAATGGGCAATTGAACAGAATGGACACTTCTCAAAAGAAGAAATACAAATGACAAATAAATAGATGAAAAAATGTTCAACATCATTAGCAATTGGGAAAATGCAAATCAAATTTACATTGAGGTTCCATTTAAATCCTTTTAGAATGTCAATCATCAGTAATACAAACAAAAAGCCGGGCATGGTGGGGCACACTTGTAATCCCAGCATTTGGGAGGCTGAGACCGGAGGATCCGGGTTCGTGGCCACCCTCAGCTACCTAGTGAGGCATTCTGCAACTTAGTGAGACCCTGTTTCAAAATAAATAATAAAAAAAATAGGGCTGGGGGTGTAGCTCAGAGGTAGAATGCCCCTGAGTTCAATCTCCAGTACCACCCAAAAAAATAAAAAAAAAGAAAAGAAAAATAATACAAATAATAATGAATGCTGGTGAAGACTGTGGAAACAGGAACTCTCACACTGTTGGTGGGATTATAAATTAATATAACCACTATGATATCAGTATGGAGGTTCCTCAAAAGACTCAGAATGGAAACAACATATGACCCAGCTATACGACCCCTCAGTATCTTTCTAAAAAATTTAAGTCAGACTACTATAGTGAAACATATATACCCATGTTTACAGCAGTACAATTCAAAATAGTCAAGGAAAAAACCTAGATGTCTGTAAAAAGATGGATAAAGAAAATGTGGTATATACACACAATGAAATTTTACTCAGCCATAAAGAAGAGCAAAAATACGTCATTTGCAGCAAATGGATACAACTAGAGAATATTATGCTAAGTGAAGTCAGCCAGTCTCAGAAAAATCAAGTGTTGTATGTTTTTTCTCATATGTGGAAACTAGAGGAAAAAAAAAAAAAAAAAAGGAAGCAAAAGGATCTTCAGATAAATGAGGAGGGAGACCAATGAAATAGTGCAAGTAAATTAGGGGAGGAAGGGGGAAGAGAGAAAAGGAGAATTGATGAAGGAAATAATTCAGCCATATATGAAGTTCTGTGACACATGTCATTGGTATTTTGATGAGGATTGCATTTAATCTGTAGATCATTTCCAGTAGTTTGGCCATTTTAACAACATTAAGTCTAATCTATGAACATGGGAGATCCTTTCATCTTCTAATGTCTTCTCCAATTTCTTTCTTCAGTGTTTTGTAATTTTTATTGTAGAGATCATTTACCGCCTTGGTTAGGCTTATTTCCAGGTCTTTGGTTTGGTTTTGGTTTTGGTTTTGAAGCTATTTTGAATGAGATTCGTTTCCTGACTTAACTCTCAGCAAGTTCTATGGTGTATGTAAAAGCTACTAATATATGTATGTTGATTTTGTATGCTGATACTTTGCTAAATTTGCTTATCAGTTCTAAGAATCTTTTGGTAAGTCTTTACCTGCAAACAGGTAAAATTTGAATTCCACTTTTCATATTCATATTCTTTTTATTTCTTTCTCTTACCTAGTTGCTCTGGCAAAGATTTCAAATACCATATTAAACAGAAGTGGCAAGATTAGACACTCTTGTCTTGTTCTTGATTTTAGATTTTAGAGAAAATGACTTTAGTTTTTCCTTATTCGTTATGATGTTGGCTTTGGGTTTGTCATATATAGCCTTTAGTATGTTAACACATGATCCCCTTACACCTAGTTTCTTCAGGGCTTTTTATCATATTCCATTTGCTTAAGATTATTTTCCATCCTTTCACATTCACTATACTTATGACTTCATTGGTGAGATGAGTTTCTTGCAGGCAGCATATTGTTGAGTCTTGCTTTTTTTTTTTTTAATCATAAAGTTTAATTATGGTTCAGAAAAAATTGAGTGAATAACTTTCTCTGAAAAAATATATTGACTCTGTGCAGACTGCGGTTATTTTTTCTGGGGGGGGGGGAACGACGTTGGTAAGTAAAATTACCTTATTTTCTATTCTGAAAATGACAAAAAGTCCCATTTCCAGTCTGATTATAAAGATACATATGCCCCAAAATGGCTGAGAATAAATACAAAACAAGAAAGGCAAAAGCTGTAAAGCTGAGGGCACGCAAGAAGAATCCTCAGAATACCCCGAGTGGCACGAGGAGCACGCGGCTGGAGCCTGAACTTCTTCAGTCATCCTTGTCTTTGGCACCGTGCTTCAGGATGCGCGTGAACTCGATGTAATTGAAATTCCCCTTCTTGTCGATGGGGGCTTCTCTGTACAGCTCGTCCACCTCCTCGTCTGTAAACCGGTCGCCCATGGTGGTCAGCAGCTCTCTCAGGTAATCCTCCTGAATGGTGCCTGCTTTAGGCAACCTCAGTAGCAGGTGTCTAGAAAAATGCCCAGCAGCTCACAGCACTGCTCTATCGGTGTGCCTGCACATCCTTCTCATCTTGATTCAAGTCTTGCTTTTAATCAGCTAGTCTGTGTCCTTTAATTGGAGAATCAAAACCAGTCAGAATTATTATTGAATGGTATGTATTTGTTTTTTGATTTTGATTTTTTCTTCTAGTTGTTTCTTCTTCTCTAATGCATCTTAGAGGTTTGATGATTTTTTTGTATTAGTAATCTTTTATTCTTTTTTAATTCTAAGTTGTTTATCTCCTCTTTAGTGAAATTTGTTCTTTCCCATGCTCTCATGATTGTATTTATTTTTCTTCCTTTTCTGAATGTAGGATTCTCTAAAATATTTCCTGTAATGCTGGGTTAGTGGTCATGAATTCTCTTAGTTTATGCTGATAATGGAAGGTCTTTATTTCTCCTTCAATTCTGGAGGATGATTTTTCTAGGTATCATAATATAGATGACAGTTATTTTCTTTTAGGACTTGAAAATAATAATTCCATGCTCTCTTGGATTTTTTAATTTCTGCTAAAAAAATCTGATGCTATTCATATGGGCTTACCTGGAAACATATGTTGGTGTGTCTCTCTTGCAGCTTCTAATATTCTTACTTTCTTCTGTAGTCTCAGTGATTTAATTATAATTAATATGCCATGGATGAATTATTTTTTAGTCATGTCTACTTCGGGTTTTAAATGCCTCCTGTGCCTGGAAGTCCAGGTCTTTCTCAAGATGTGGAAAATTTTCTGACATTATTTTGCCAAATAGATTTTCTATGCCTTTGGCCTGTAGTTCCCCCTTATATATTCAGATTATGTATGTTTTTTGGTGTTTTAATGGTGACTCTGGAGCATGCATGTTGTATTCATTCTTTCTTCCTTTTTTTTTTTTTTTAGTTACTCTCTGAATGTAGTAATTCCTCAACCTTTTTTCAAGCCCTGATATTCTCTCTTCTGCTTTAGTCTTTCAATAAGACATTTAACATAACAGAGTTTTTAATCTGACTTATTGTGCTTTTTATTTCCAAGATTTCTATTTGGTACTTTTTCAAAATCTCTTTTTATTGAACTGCTCATTCATATCCCTTATTGTCTTCCTGATTCAACCAGCTGTGCATTTGGCATTCAGCTGTATCCTATTGGCATTTTCTTTTGAATTATTTGTTCAGCATTGTATCTGCTTCGATATCTTTGGAATCGGTTACTAGACAGTTATAAACTTTAGGAGTGTCATGTTGCCTTGTCTTATCATATTCTGTGTTTCTATGTTGAGGTTTGGGCATCTGTTGGGATGGATATCTCCTCTACTTTTGAGAACCTTCTAAGTAAGCAGCATTCTCTTGGTGATATATCCTTAGATATCATGTTATTTTGTAGTATTTAGTTTAATTCCAATTGGTCCTCATAATATAGTTGCCCTATAGCTATTGATTTTTTTGGGGGGGGGGCTCTGATTAGGTTTTGACATAATGCATACTATGTTAGAGCCTGAGGGACCCCCTTTCTCTGTAAGTCTCTCAAGAATGAAGTCTTTTTGGTAGTTCAGGCAGGTGTGGTATAGACAGCCAACTATATGGTGTATAAACTCTGTGATTACTTCTCCAGTCTTCTCAGGAATGCATGGTCTGATCTGGTATGCGAGTGATCTATTCTGAGATCCCTTATAGATGCAGTGTCCACAACCATTGTGCTATGTCTCTCTGCTGTTTCTATGAAGGGTAATGTCAAGGAGCAGGACTTCAGGCCCTCCTGCCTGCTTGAGGCTGAGTTGATGGCCAGGATCTTTTATCTTTCCAACTGAAGTATTCGCCAAGGTTCTAGTGGGGCTATGCAGTGTCCAGAGTAAGTTTCAATTTCTCTGAGGTGGGAGGTGGGTTGGGAATACAGTTCAGTGGCAGAGTACCCATTTAACATGGCTGATGTATCAGGCTTGCTTCCTAGTACTGCACAGAAAGAAAAAAACAAATAAAAACAACAACAATCACAATACCAACAAAAGCATAGAGGAAGCAAAAATAATATAGATTAAATTAAAAAGTTAAAAGTCATAAAATTTAAATTAATTTTAAAAAACTAAAATTCAAGGAATCAAATCAAAATACACAAAAGAAAGAAGAAAATTTAAAGAGAAAAAATTAAAATGGGAAAGCAGAAGAAAGGTAAAGCAGTGGAAAGAGGAAAAAAACAATTATATATAAAAATGAAAAACAGAAACAACATTAATAAGCATTAATAAAATATAAAAATGTCCTCTCCACTCAATTGTGTGGGCAAGAGTGGCTGATTGCAACCTATGCTTCTTTCCGTATCTTCTAAGGCTGTGTGCCCTTCAGAGGAGAGCAAAGGCTTGTTATCCAACCCCTTCCTTCCCTTGTTATGTTTGTCAGGTGACCAGAGGAAGTGGTTTGTGGCCAGTGCCATATGGAATACCTTTCAGCTGACCTGTACCCCAACAAGTTAGGAAAGAACTCAGAACTCCCCAGGCAAAGATTTACACCAGAGTTATTTGGACTGTACACTCCAATAATTGGGCATACACTCATGTTATAGTGGGCCAGGGACTTCTGCTGCACACTAGAAGTATGAGAAAAGGCTATGGAGTAACAATTATCCATGTTGGGGAGAGGAGGTGGGCCCCATGCAATCCACCATCCTTGATTCTGGTGTTTAGAGACTTAGCTTCTACTGGAAATCACAAGCAAATACTCCTTTCCCCAGACTCCTGCAGCTGGTTTCCCAACAGCCATTTTTAAAGAAGTGTTCTTTGTTCCCTTGCTCATGTAGTCCAGTTTCTTAATGCATAGAATTCATAGTGGATTTGTGTCAGATGCTTACCCCCAAACCAAACTGACTCAAGGCAGCCACACACTGAACCCATGCAGCAGTATTGCTGCTGGGACCCAGAGACCAGAAAATGCAAGATCCTTTGATTCCCAAACAAGGCTTTGACTCTCAGACAAGCTCCTCTCAAGATGACTCCCTATTAAACACCATGAGAATACACTGGAAAGTGCACAAAATTGCTCCAGAGCCATTTTGCTATGCAGATCCCAAGACTATTATCTCTTTAGACTGTCTCTGCAAAGTGCCCACTCCTATGCCAGTGGCACTCACTGGAACTCTCTTCTTTCACCCCTACCCCTGCCCTCTGTCACACTGCTGTGTTCAATGCTGGGGTTCTCTGTTTCAACCTGTCTTCCACTATCCCAAATCCATGTCTCTGTCCACTGTGGAACTTCAGCATTCTCCCACAGTCACCCATGTCCATTAAATAGCTGCTCTCCAATTGTTTTGATTCTACCTTTTGGAGAAGTGGGTAAGTGCTGGGTGCCTCTAATCTGCCATCTTGAATCCTCTTCTAAAATACAACTTTTATATACACTGGGAAAACAAAATCCCATGTGATTCATTTTATTTATTCATTTTATTACAGTGGTGTAGGATTCAACCCACAATATCTCTGAGGTATTTGTGTATGCTGTTGAAGTAGTTATCAATGTGAATAGTATGCTTAACAAGTACTTAGGAAAATTGTTGAGGAATTTTTTGTTTTTAAAGATGAAAGAGCATTGTGATATTTTGTCATTGAGGACTAGGGATGCTTAAAATACTACAAAGAAAAGAAATTCCTGAACAACTTCCAAATGTACTATTAGATGTTCATGTATGCCAAAATTCCATTTATAATATGTGAGTTTAGAACATTTCACTGTTTAGACATAAGTACAATGTATTTTGTATGACTTTAATAAAGATTGACTTTTTCTAAGAATGCAACTAAACTGTAAATTAAGAAAAATTATAGAGCTGGGCGTGGTGGTGCACGCTTGTAATCCCAGCATTTGGGAGGCTGAGATGGAAGGATCCTGGTTTGTGGCCAGCCTCAGTTACCTAGTGAGGCACTCTGCAACTTAGTGAGACCCTGTTTCAAAATAAAGACTAAAAAATAGGGCTGGGGGTATAGCTCGGACGTAGAATGCCCCCGAGTTCAATCCCCAGTACCACACACACAAAAAAAAGAAAAATTATAGTTGATCTTCGTGTGTGTTGTGTGTGATACTAATAATTGAGCTCAGGGGTGTTCTACCTCTGATCTACATCCCCAGTCCTATTTTTTTATTCTTTATTTTGAAATAGGGTCTTACTAAGTTGCACAGGACCTCACTGCTTAGCTGAGGCTGGCTGTGAACCCCATCCTCCAGTCTCAGCCTCCCAAGTATGGGGATTACAAGCATGTGCCACCAACCATGCCGGCCCCTATTTAAAAAAAAAAACAGGGTCTCACTAAGTTGCTGAGGGCATTACTAAGTTGCTAAGGCTGGACTCAAACCTGAAATATTCCTGTCTCAGCCTCCCAAGTACAATTATAGTTGATTTTTTAATAATTTTACCCAAAGTATCACCATTTTAGGAAATCAAAAGTGTTATCACTCATATTTTATTTAATAATATAACAGACCTATATCAATCAACATTTGTAGCAGCTATATTTATAGTAAATCTATATATGCATGCAAATATTCAAATTCTTTATTTTCCACATGTCTGGATATATGCATATCTTCATTTTTCTTGTGGAGAAATCCTACTCAAACTGTGAACCTACATGAAATATCATCTCTTCCAGGAAGTCTTACCTGACTTCCCCATGTAAATATAATCACTTGTTTCTATATGTTCCCACAGTACCTTGTTTATACCTTTCTTAGAGAATTATTACATTTTATTCTTAATTTCCTTTTATCCCTAGTGATTATGACTTCTCATCAGAACAGACTAATGTCTTATCTTTTTATGACTATTTTCCCTCTCTCAATCCCAAGTATTACACAATGAAGATGCAATGTCAATAATCTATATCCATCAAATTACTAAAATAAAAAAGGACTTCTAGGAGCTAAACCTGATTTGAATATTGACTATTATTGCTTGTCTGCTGAGAACATAGGAGACATGTGTTATATTTTAAATTCATCAAAGGAACAAGTTATAGTTTACTATAAATAATTACAATGTAAAGGGATATAATAGTTAAAGAAAGCAAGATATCACAAAATGTGTGTATATTGACATAAAGAAAAGGGAAAAACTGTAGCCTGCAGTATTAATTAAATGCAATGATTGAACACTTAAAAGAAATGCAATTGTATTATTCTCAGAAAAGCATACCTCAATTACATTCTATATGCACATAAAAGTTACTAAAAATGATGGCATTTATAAGTAGCACACAATAATCCAAGGTGATAGTCATCACTGCTATGGAATAATAACATAATTTCTTGACTTTTGTGCATTTTAGTGTTCAGCCATGTAGTTGTTTAACCAGGATTTTTAAACTCTTACTCTTATTTTAAAATATCCCTACATTTAGCTAAAGCAGCAAAAATTAGTAGTAAGAATTGGAATTTCACAGTCACATAGATTTTAGACTGCATTCAGTTAATTCAGATATGTACTATATTATGACCTTTCCTAAGTAATTAGCCTCACTGAGACTAATTTTTTAAAACTTACAATGTTGTTCTGAGAGTTACAGAATATATATATCCTAGAACATGGGGAGTGTTCAGAAAAGAAAAGAAACCATTTAAATTGAAATCTATGAAGAATGTCTTGATACAAGTCTTTTCATTGAAGCAAACACTGAATTATTGTAGCATACAATTAAATTATACACTAAAATACCTTTATTATAGTGTGCAAAATATTTGTCTCCAAACATAGAGACAGAAGAAGAAAATGAATTTTTTTAATTTAAGATCAAAGGTTGAATAAAACAATTGAGGTTTATCTTTAAGAAGATCTAATCCTGATAATATTATTTATGTGCCTTACTGACATCAGTTCTACAGACAATGAAAAGTACCACATGAATAACAACTATTTAGAAATAAAAATTCTTAGCATATCTGGGGGGACAAAGGAAGATGTATGGCATGTATCTGGTGAAATAATATGATAATTACACCTTATTTCACTCTGATAAATAGGCCTCCTGAGACATCTAGAAATAGATTTTAGGGTGGTGTAGAATTTTGACATTTAAATAGGTT
Organism: Graphiurus murinus; assembly: GCA_004027655.1. Taxonomy (NCBI): domain Eukaryota; kingdom Metazoa; phylum Chordata; class Mammalia; order Rodentia; family Gliridae; genus Graphiurus; species Graphiurus murinus. The sequence goes on from PVLC010003158.1 coordinate 91,202, forward strand.
ATGCCTGATGATAGATATGACAAAAGCTCAATTTGTTTTATTTTCACATTGAAAAATACAGAACACAAAAGTTATGAGCAATTCATTTTGATCAAAAATGAAGAAAACAGCTTATTAATTAAAACTGACGCTATATAGAACATTATTCCACCTCATTCTCTGAAACACCTTCAAAGAATAACAAATTACCTCTAGTACAAGTAATATGCAGTTTAAGGGGTCTGTCAAAAGTTCTATTATGTAGTCATATTTCCAGGGCTTCACAATTTTGAAAAAAAATTACATTAAAAATGAGACAACCCACAAATTCTCAGTCAAGAAAATAAATCTAGATGAGCATGGTGGCACACACCTCTAATCCCAGTACTTGGGAGGCTGAAATAGGAGGATCACAGGTTCAAGGATAGCCTGAGCAACTTAGCAAGATGCTCAGAAACCTAGTGAGACTCTATTTCAAAACAAAAGTTAAAAAGGACTAGGGTTATATAGCTCAGTGGTAGAATGCCTCTAGGTTCAATTCCCAGTACCAAAAAATAAATAAATTAATTAAAAAATATAAAATTTCTGCTTGAGAATGTTTCAGGATAAAGAACCTATTCATTCACTTAGGAGATTTAATCTCAGTGAACTAATATTCATTGCACAGCTTCTTCCTGGAATGTTATAAAATATATACACATTTGTTCTCATTGTAAATATATTTATAGGGGAGACTGCAAAAAAATCACAAAAAAGAAAAAATCTTCTAAAAAGTAATTTTCCAAATACATCTAACCTAATTATCTCTAGCCACATAAATCTACAATATAAATAAAAAATCTAAGTTTGTTAAGCCACTATCAATCATATGATGTTTCAATTATCAAATAATTGCAACATTCAATTATCAAATAATTTAAACATTCAAGTATTGAATGCTCAAATATTCAGTCAGGCATAGTGGCACACACTTGTAATCCCAGCACTTGGGAAGCTGAGATAGGAGAACTGAAGGTTCATGACCAGCCTTAGCTACTTAGTAAGGCCCTCTGCAATTTAGTGAGACCCTGTTTCAAAATAAATAAAAATAGGGCTGGGGGTGTAGTTCGGAGGTAGAATGCCCCTGGATTCAATCTCCAGTACCGGGAAAAAAAATATATATATATATACATACATATATATATATACATATATATATGTGTGTGTTTGTGTGTGTGTGTTTGTTTGTTTGTTTATTTGAGCTAGGTGGGTGGCATATGTTTGTGATCCCAATCCTAGTATTTGGCAGGCTCAGACAGGAGGATTGCAGGTTTACAGCCAGCCTTAGCAATTTAGTGAGGCCCTCTTCAACTTAATGAGACCCTGTTTCAAAATAAAAGAATAAAATATGGCTGGGCATATAGCTCAGAGGTAGAATGTCCCTGGGTTCTATCACCAGTAACACACACACACACACACACACACACACACACACGCACACACACATCTGAAAAGTTCCTGTTCTTCCACCCTAGTGGAAGAGGCAAATAAGAAAGCATGAATTCTAGTATGATGCTCAAAGTACTCCACAAGAACACAAAGAACCAGCATCTATCTATACCTTCCTCACAGAAGGCTTCCAAAAAGACATGCCACCTGAATTTCCTTAAAATATACGTAAAACTCAGCCAGGTAAAGAAGTGTAAAAAGGAGTTCCAGAATAATTGTGTATAGAGAAACAAGGTGTGAGTCTGGAGAGGGAGACAGGAACTAGTTGGGGAAGGCATTAAATTATATACTAAGGTTAGACTTTGTCCTGAATGTAGTAAAAACCTATCCCTTACCCTGTCATGCATGTCAGAGACCATTCTCCTTTCACACAGATTGTACCGTTTCAGGAAAACATGCTGATGGATCAGACTTTGGTGAATTTACATATGTAATCTTGTCAAACTCTACTACTGCATTCTGGTTCCCAAATTAGATTTGTACTTCTAAATGAAATTTTAATTTACATGCTAAAAACGGAACCCTTAAAAACAACATCTGGCTGGTTTTCCTAATCTATTTCTGCCAGATTCAATATTCAAAGAGTTCCAGCAGTATTCTCCAAACCGTGGCCTATTAAAGGTTTCTGGTGTGTCTCATTAATCTCCCTTAGCCCCACTGACTATTCACTCACTCTGTGCTAGGCACTATGAGAGTAGTAGAGATCCAGAGATGAATAAGACATGGAATAGCCTTCAAGAAATGTAGCCAAGGGAGGTGTGGTAAACAAGTGTAATAAGTGTTTTATATTCTCTGAGAATATATATATTTTCTCATTTTATTATTTTCTCATTTATATATTCTCATTATACATATATATATATATATATATATTAAAATGGAGATCTAAATGAAAAAGTAATAAAACTCTTATGTTGGGTAAGGAAGGGTAAAGATTCTAGAGTAAAGGTAACATATGTCTGCATTTATTAGGATTTCTCCATATTTTGTTTCATTTTATATATCAGTTTTTTCAAGCGGTATAATACTTCCATTAAGGCACTGAAATTTTCATTTACATTATTGTCCAATGACATATTCCTATCTTTTTGCAAATAAAATTTTATACTTTTATTGGTATGTTGTAGTTATACATCATAGTGACATTAAAAGTTATACAAACACACATATACATATTTCCCTCTGAATCCCATCTCCGCCCCTCCGCTTCTACCTCCCTGTACATGTTAGTGAGATTGCTAGTGGTACCTTCATATATGGACATAAAAATAACCCAGCTATAACACTCCTCATGCTATTTTCCAAAAAGATACTTCCTTGGTATCTTTCCAAAAGAATTAAAGTTAGAATATTATATTGATACATGCATACCCATGTTTATTGCACCACAATTCCCAATAGCCAAATTATGGAGCCAACCTAGATGTCTGTGAACAGAAGAAAGTGTGATATATACACACGATAGATTTCTACTCAACCATAAAGAAGAACAAAATTATGTCATTTGCAGGATAATGGATGGAACTAGAGAATATCATGCTAACATATGATATTTTAACTGAATCTTCAGTAGATGTTCACAAAATAGGCCAGGTGTTGAATTATGAAAGGACAAGTTACTCTGAAATAAATTGCCCAGAGATGTAAGAAATCAGCACAGAGTTAGGCAGAAGTTAGACTATGAAGAATCATATATGCATATTAAGAAATGAATATTTTATACCTAAATAATTGAAATTATGTATTGTCTTAAGCAGTGAAAGAAAAACATTTGCTTTATATAGGAAAGACCACTCCAGCAATAAAATGGACAATGCATTGGAGAAGGATCAAATTATACAGAAATTGTAGTTGGGAGGCTAAAGCAATAGTACAGATGAGATATGAACTAAAGTAAAAACAGTGAAGATGACATGAGATATCCACAAAGCTTACTGAATAAATAGATGTTGTTATTCCCCTAATCCTTGTATACCATCCTTAAGAGTATATTTTTCTTATAAATGGATCAAAATGATAAAAATAAAACAATGACAATATGACAGAAGAAATCAAGAAATGGCAACTTTAAAGCATGACAGTATTAAATTTTCACATTTCCTAGGGAAAAAATCATTAGTCAAATGGGTGCAAACTTTTTATTTAAGGCCTATATCATTGATGAACTTAAATGCAAAACTGCTAAACAAAATACTAGCAATGCACATTCAAAACCACATCAAAAAAATTATAGACCATGACCACGTTGGGTTCATCCCAGGGATGCAAGGTTGGTTCAACATACGAAAAACAATCCATGTAATTCACCACATAAACAGAATCAAAGACAAAAATCCCATGATCATCTCAATTGATGCTGAAAAAGCATTTGACAAGATCCAACACCCATTCATGCTAAAAGCACTTCAGAGATTCAGAATAGAAGGAACGTATCTCATCATCATAAAGGCAATATACAATAGGCCCACAGCCAATATCATATTAAATGGAGAAAAACTGTAAGAGTTCCCACTAAAAAAAGGAACAAGACAAGGATGTCCATTTTCACCTCTTCTGTTCAATATAGTACTTGAGACTCTAGCCAGAGCAATAAGGCAAGAGAAGGAAATCAAAGGGGTAAATATAGGGAAAGAAGAACTAAAACTATCCCTTTTTGCAGATGACATGATACTATACGTAGAAGACCCAACAAACTCAACTAAAAAACTTATAGAACTGATCAACAAATTCAACAAAGTGTCTGGATACAAAATCAATCTTAAAAAATCAGAAGCTTTCCTGTATGCCAACCATAAATCCACTGAAAAAGAAATACAGAAAACAATTCCACTCACATTAGCACCCCCAAAAATAAAATACTTAGGGATAAACCTAACCAAAAAGGTAAAAGACCTCTATAAGGAAAACTATAAAAAGTTGAAAAAAGAAATTGATGAAGACCTTAGGAGATGGAAAGATTTTCCATGCTCTTGGATAGGCAGAATAAATATCATCAAAATGGCCATCCTCCCAAAAGTGATCTACAGATTCAATTCAATACCCATGAAATTACCAAGGGCGCTCCTCATAGACATAGAAAAATCAGTCCTTAAATTCATTTGGAACAACAAAAAGCCCAGGATAGCCAAAGTAGTTCTTAGCAACAAGAACCATGCAGGAGGTATCACAATACCTGACTTCAAACTCTACTACAAAGCCACAGTAATAAAAACAGCATGGTATTGGCACAAAAACAGACACATACACCAATGGAGCAGAATAGAAGACTCAGAAACAGACCCATGTGCTTATAGTCAATTGATTTTTGACAAAGGAGCCAAAAATATACACAGGAAAAAAGATAGCCTCTTTAGCAAATGGTGTTGGCAAAACTGGTTAACCATATGCAGGAAAATGGAAATAAACCCCACTTTCTCACCCTGCACAAGAGGCAACTCAAGGTGGATCAAAGACCTGGAAGTTAGGCCAGAGACCTTGCAGCTACTTCAGAGGACATAGGACCAACACTTCAACACATAGGCACAGGTAAAAACTTTCTCAACAAGACCCCAAAAGCACAAGCAACTCAAAGGAAGATCAATACATGGGATTGCATTAAACTGAAGAGCTTCTGTGCAGCAAAGGAAACTATCAAGAACCTCAACAGAGAGCCCACAGAGTAGGAGAAAAATTTTGCCAGCTACTCTTCTGATAGAGGACTAATATCTAGGATATACAGAGAACTCAAGAAACTCACAGCTAAGAAAACAAATAACCCAATCAAAAAAATGGCCAAAGGATCTAAATAGACACTTCACAAAAGAAGAAATACAAATGGCCAATAAATGTATGAGGAAATATTCTACATCATTAGCAATCAGAGAGGTGCAAATCAAAACTACCTTGAGCCGGGCGTGGTGGCGCACGCTTGTAATCCCAGCATTCGGGAGGCTGAGACCGGAGGATCCGGGTTCGCCGCCAGCCTCAGCTACCTAGTGAGGCACTCCGCAACTTAGACTCGGTTTCAAAATAAAGAATAAAAAATAGGGCTGGGGGTGTAGCTCAGAGGTAGAATGCCCCTGAGTTCAATCCCCAGTACCACAAAAAAAAAAAAAACTACCTTGAGATTTCACCTAACTCCAATCAAAATGGTAATCATCAAGAACACGAACAACAACAAATGCTGGCGAGGGTGTGGAGAAGTGGGAACCCTAATACATTGTTGGTGGGATTGCAGATTAGTGCAACCACTTTGGAAAACAGTATGGAGGATCCTCAGATGAATGGGAATGAACCTACCATATGATCCAGCAATACCACTTCTGGGTAGCTACCCAAAGGAATGGAAACCAAACTATCAGATCGACGCATGTGTAGCTATGTTTATAGCTGCACAATTCACAATTGCCAAACTATGGAAACAGCCAAGATGTCCAGCGACAGATGAATGGATAACAAAACTATGGGATATGTACACAATGGAATTTTACTCTGCCATAAAGAAGAACAAAATCATATTATTTGCAGGGAAATGGATAGAACTGGAAAACATTATGTTAAGTGAGATTAGTCAGTCACAAAGAGTAAAAAAGCATATGTTCTCCCTAATATGTGGATGCTAGGGAGAAGATGGTGCATAAGAGGGTCTCCAGATGAAAAAGGAGAACCTCAATAAGCAAAGAAATTGACTTAACTGAAGGGGATGGATGGGGTGGGGGGGAGACACCCGAATGTACATGGTGTATTTTCACAAATATATCAAAGTCAATCACTAAACTGAACTTGAGAAGGAGGGAGGGTGAGGGAGTGGGGTGGGAATTGAGGAAGGGATTAAATGAGAAATGTGTGCATATATGCCTTTATCAGCTTGTACCTAACAAAGATGTATGATTACAATGTACCAATTATTATAAAAAATAAAATAAAATAAAGAAAAGAAGAAATGCATTTGATGCAGTTCTGGAATCTATAACAAATAATCACCAAATAACAACCATACATAAAGTATACATGGTGGCATGTAGCAAATACCAACATATTTCTTAAGAAAATATACATTAAATTTTTACTTATCATCTGCCACTCTGACAGATGCTGAAGATACATGATAGATTAGACATGGTTCCTGCTCACAAAGATCTTAAAGTTTTAATGTGAGACACATATAAATAATCTTACTTGATCTTTTGCCTCAAAATATTCTCTGTTCTTGGTCTTTTTTTTTCCTATCAACCTCTAAAGACAACCTTTGGGTCTTTTGTTGAATCTTCTTCCTGTTCTTCCTCTTTTTTTAGCTGGTCTTTAAATATCTGAGTTTTTGAAGCCTTATTCTCCTCCTCTATGTACCCTCTCAAAATTACTCTGTAGTTTTACTAATATTTGCATAATCCACACTCAAACAGACTAGGGTGAATGAAAGTATAGGTAATTAATAGACTGTAAGTAAGACTCAGAAATAAGAATCACCACAATAAGCAATACGAATCACAGAAAATCATAGTATGCAACAAACAAGGGGAAAATGTGGATTAAAAGACTATTAACATCAAATGTCTCACCTCCAAAAATACAAGTGAGATGATAAAGTTTAGCATAATAATTTTACATTGTTCACATATATCAAAACATCACACTGTACTTCACAAATATATCCAATTGCAATTTGTCAATATAAAATAATACTGATTTTTTAAGGAAATAGATGTTAAAAAATAGGGAATAAATAGTTCAGAGCAAGCTTGAACAGAGAAAAACCCAGACTCACAAACAGCTCAATGCCCTTTACTCCTTAAGTTTGTAAGCATTTGTAACTGAAGGAGAAAGAAAAACTTCAACATTTTTTGAGTACTTAATGTGTGCCAGGCACTGTATAAAGATGTTTTTACATTGTCTTATTTAATCCTCACAATAATCCTATTATCTTATTTTACAAGTAAGAAATTGGGACTTAAATAATCATGTAGCTATTAAATTTAACTCAGATATGATTTCAAAGGCTCCTGCTATTTCCACTAAATTTTTTCACTTACAATTCTTTCTTTTAGCCTTAGGAAAATTATTGAGCTTATTCCACTAACTTGTTCCTAAAAGCACACACATAGAACTTTAGAACTAGAAGGGCCTTAGAGCTCATTTGGCCACCCAACACCTTGTACAATTTAGGTTATGAGTGATGGAACTGAGGCCTGCCCCCAGAGAAATTAAGGAATACATCTAAACTCAAAAAACACTTTATATCTCTCCCAGTATACTTGATTTCCAATACTTACGCAGTATGATATATAGAGGCATTTAATACTGATAATGTCATGAATCTTTGAAATTTAGCCTTGGTACAAAAAATAAAAATTAAAAACACATAAACCATGAAAAAGAATCTTTGTACAGATTCTTCACTTAAGATTTCTTTTCAAAATGAAAGCCAATTATAGATATTTTCATATAGGAAATGAGTTATTTTAACAAGGTTTGTTAAAAATGTCTTGCCATTTCTCTCCGATCCAGGCTGCTTTCAATGGTAACTGAAGTGATTATCAAAATAGATAGCAGCATCCATGTATATCATACTTGAATCATATTTCTTGAAGTAGCAGAAATTTTCAAGAAAGTTGCCTTTTTCTAGATAGAACTAATCTCTTATAAGGAACAATCAGTCTACTTCCAGCCATGAAAAAAGCTTGCGTTCTGCCACAGGAGTTGCCAGAGGCAAGCATGCCACATTAGGCAGAAGACAAGCATGGCTATAATAGTCCAATTTAGTAACAGAGACACATGAAATGAGCAGCTATAGGGTTGGCCTTTGGAGAATTAGATTTCAAGAGCAACAAAGAGACATAACAATGCCTAAGAGATTTTATCTGCTAAGCAAAACATGAGTTTTGCAACCAAATATTCAGTTTTTAGAAAGAAAGTCTAACTGAATTGATTGTGATAACTAGACAAAAATAAATTTCTTTTCAGGCAAAGCATCATGACATCACAACTTCATAATATAATTTTTCCTAAAATATATGTAATCTTCTTTAGGAATTCTCCTTGCTTGCTAAATGTTTCTCTAATCTTTTTAGGAACAAATTTGTCTTTTGATTAACATCTAAGGAAATTTAGTCTGGGTAAGGTCCTTTGGGACATTGATGTGGGTAGATTAAACCATAGGGAGACTAAAGTAGATTTCATCATCAGCCTATAATCTTTGCCCTGGGATGAAGATGAAAGCCCTTTCCTCGAAATGTTTACCCTTGTGGTGGCCTACCTTGACTTGTAGACAAAACCTTCTGTGTTCATACCTAATATGAAACTAGATAAACTATTCCCTTTGTCCAGGATGGTTAGACTTTGGTCCAGCATGGTTTATACTATAAAAAAAGCAGCAGTAGTAGAAAGCTAAAAAATAGAACAGATAACAGGTAACTAATTGGGGGCATTTAATTTTATTAGAAACAAATAAAGATATTTATTTTTGAGCCCCATCTTGTCTATTATCTTGGCTATTCATTGTGATTAAAAGAACCAAAGTATAGTCCAGCCAAGTTAAAGGAGATATCTCTAATTTCAACACATCCTAAAATTAACCCACAGTCATATATCTGTTGGGCTAGGTAACACACTACACTATGATTGGAAAAATTACTAATATGGCTAACAATTGAGCACGCTCTAAAAATAAATGGAGTAAAGATACAGAATTTGTATATTCTAAGGTAAAATCAGATTTATATCAACACTTATTCTTAATCCTTCGTGTAGTTAAAAGAGTATAGCTTTAAAATAGACTTATAACCAAATACCATCTCTTTCACTTAATATGACTTTGAGTTTCCCTTTCAGAATCCTACCTCATACGATTTGAGAAAATTAGGTAAGACGATGTATACAAATTATTACACAATGTATATAGCCACTGTTACTATTATAATTTCCTTTTTTGACAAGATTTATTCATTTTAAGATAAGGAGATATATGAATGTATGTATATATGTCTGTGTTTCTGTGTAACTTGACCTTTAATGGGATTGTTATATGAAAAAATTTTCTTCACAATTACTTGGAAGAAATATTTATTGCAGCTTTTGTACTTGCAAATATTTATATAAATATTAAAATAATCATTGATACATGAATAAACAAAGAGACATATAAACACAAAAAGTAAAATTAAAAGTCACTGTACCAAAGAACTTTTTATTATTTATTTATTTGTTTTTGGCGGTACTAGGAATTGAACCCAGGGGAATTCTACCTCTGAGCTACACCTCCAGCCCTATTTTTTATTCTTCATTTTAAACAGGGTCTCACTAAGTTGTAGAGGGCCTCACTAAGTAGCTGAGGCTGGCCATGAACCTGCAATCCTCCAGACTCAGCCTCCTAAGTACTTGGATTACAAGCCTGCACCACCATGCCCAGTCCAAAGAACTTTTAGAGAAAATCAGGTTTCTTCTCTCCTCTTAGTTTGCAGTTATATAAAAACTAAGGTTCATCACCAAAAGAAGTAATTTATATTTTTATGTTATAAGCTTCCCAGTTATATAACTATTCAATGTTACATACATTAATTTAAACAATAATCACTCAATCACATTATCTTACCTACTAATCTTAGCCAATTGTATATTAATCCATTTATTAGCTAACAGCCAGTGCATGCAAAACCCCATTGCTGTAAATGTACAACTCAAATGTTAAACATTTTGTCAATATATGCTAAAAATTCACTGAGAAATATTGCCAAACCATTTTGAATAAGATGTGTTTGTGTGTGCATGTGTGTGTGTGTGTGTGTACTTCATATGCTAGTAGACATGCATAAGGAAAGACAACACTACTTTCTGCCCTTCAAACTGGTGAAAACTAACCTTTAATTTCCTTCAGTAGCTTATGAAAGCTTAACAAAGAGACATTGACAAGCAGTGACAAAGAGAACCTGCAGGGAACTACTTCAGTGTATATAAGATTCTGTCTTGGACTTTCTTTATATCCACATTCTCTTAAAAGGCTAGCAAAAAGGTAGTCTTTAAATATAATACCTGGGATATTATACATTTTTTTATTCTTAACTCAATGCTATAAAGTTTCTAAACTTTTTTCATGTGAACTATAGAGATTATTTTAACAACAGTTTTTCTTCCTGTGCTGCCCATGCTGAATCTTTTTAAAGCTGTAACAAAACAATTAGTAAATATATAACA
>PVLC010003159.1:0-71283 GCA_004027655.1 Graphiurus murinus
TGTGGTACTGGGGATTGAACTCAGGGGCATTCTACCTCCATGCTATACCCCCAGCCCTATTTTTTTATTCTTTATTTTGAAACAGGGTCTCACTAAGTTGCAGAACGCCTCACTAGGTAGCTGAGGCTGGCCTCGAACCCGGATCCTCTGGTCTCAGCCTCCCAAATGCTGGGATTACAAGTGTGTGCCACCACACCCGGCTATGCCATTGGGGTTCTGAGCAGCAGAGGCTGCAACAAAGAGCACTGTCCTCCAGATGTGCTCTCCTCTAGATGCTCTGCCCCCTGTCCCCTCTGCCCCATGCTCCCCCTGCCCACCGCCAGCACAGGCTGCATGGCCCTCCCAAGGAGCAGGACTGGGAAGCCCTCTCAGCTAGGGCAAAGAGGCCGCCACCTGCTCTCCTCGCTCTCCAGCAGCTTGCGATAGGTGGCAATCTCCACGTCCAAGGCCAGCTTGACATTCATAAGGGCCTGGTAGTCACACAGCAGCCGGGCCAGGTCCTCCTTGGCCTGGTGCAGGGCTGTATCCAGATCCCCAAGCTTCTTCTTAGCATCCTGGAGCGCCAGCTCACCACGCTGCTCTGCTTCTGCTAGGGCCGTCTGCAGCTGTTGACACTACCAGGAGGGTGGAGGGTGAAAGATGTTGAGAATACCCTCCAGGGTCATCCCATTCACCTCTCTACCCTCAAGCCAGAGTCACCAGCTCCACACTCCTGCCCCCAGCCAACTTCTGACAACAGAAGGAGAAACATGCATCTGCTATTAGACAGCAGGACCCTGTAGCAGCACTGGGAAAGCCCTTACTGAAGTCTAACCTCAATCCCTCCTACCACAGCTCAGCCCAGTGCTTCAGAAGAGATAAATACATGATGTAACCTCACTATTCGCCAAAATGCCTCATACTGGTCTGGAGAATTCAGTTTTCAGCCACACCCTGTTAGGAGTTGGCTGGAACCCTCAGCCTTCTGCTCTGGGAATGGGATGGGTCAGTCTCTCTGGAGGAAGTGGTCCCACCTGCTCTACTATTATACTTGTCCATGACCTTGGACAAGTCCCTTCCCTAATACCCTAGGCCTGAGTTCCTTTCCATGCAAAAGAAGCATGCTGATCTGGGTGGTCCAACATTTGAATTGTCCCATCTATCAGAAGAACAGGCCTCAACTCTCAGGGGACAGTAAGAAGGCTCTCTGGCCTTGCCAACACCCAGTCTGACCCTCTGACCCCCAGGCCCCGAGGAGACATCCACCTGCTTCTTGGCTGCATCCGCCTCACTCTGCAGCCTCTGGATGAGGCGGGTGAGCTCAGCAATCTCATTCTTGGTGTCCCGCAGGTTGTCCCCATGCTTCCCAGCTGTCACCTGCAGCTCCTCATACTGGAGGCCAAAGAAGTGTCAGTGAGTACAAGAGAGCCCGGCCCACATGAGTGACCACTGGTCCCAGAGCCCGCCCTCCCCATGGGAGGCTCCATGGCCACTGAGTGTATCTGGTCCCCAGGGCTCCAAGCATCCCAGGAGCCCAGATCTCTCAGAGTGGAGGAGGTCTGTGTCCCATCCCAGACCATGCACCTGAGCCAACCATCCTCACCTTGGTCTGGTACCAGGACTCAGCCTCCACCCGGCTCTTCTGGGCGATGAGCTCGTACTGGGCCTTGACCTCAGCGATGATGCTGTCCAGGTCAAGGTTGCGGTTATTGTCCATGGACAGGACCACATTAGTGTCAGACACATGGGTCTGCACTTGGCTCAGCTCCTGAAGAAACAGAAGCAGCTGCCACTAGCACCCTTGACCCAGCCCTGGGGAGGCAGCAGGGGTCAGAGGACAAGGCCTTTGGGTGGCATTGGGAGGGCCATGCTAGGCTTCCCCACTTGTGAAATGGGGCTCTCATTTTTATAAACTTCACTTATTTTTATGGATTTGCAGGCTTCTAAAAGATTAAGGAAGGAGAAAAGGAATGCACACTTTCCACTCTACTGCTGGTGCCTGGCCCTGTGCTTACACATTCTCTACTCCTTTTCTTCCTCAGATCATCCTGTGAGGCAGGCAGGCCCATGGCTGGCCCTAGGATGCTTTTGTGCAAAATGGGAAGAGGCACTCCCCCCAGGTGATCCCAGCAAAAAAAAGTGGGAAGTGCCTGAAAACTCAGCATGAGGGCCCAGAATCCTCCCCAGCAGCTCCTGTTCTGGCAGACTGAGTTCAGCCAGGGAGGAGCCAGAGAAATACTGAGGTCTGTGCACAGAGGCTGTTAGATAAGCTCTAAGCAAGAAGAGCAAGGAAGGTACCATTGGGCTAAACTCTGCCGAAGACCCAGGAAAATCCAAGACCAAGTGCTTGGCCATTGCTTCATTTGCATCATGGAAAATAATCAACAAATTGGGAAGAGCAAGGAAATACCTGAGCAGAAACGGAAATCCAAGACAGACAGTACAAGAGGCCGTGGCCTAATTAGAGGTCTCAGGGATCCAGCCCAGAGGAGCAGATCCTGGGAAGCCATGGGGATGAACACCAGTGGTGTGTGAAAAACCAGGAGAATAGGGGAGGCTCCAGAATCTCAACACAGAAAATGCTCGGGTTTTCCAAGGAAAGAGATTTAGGTTTCTCCTAATTAAGCTGGATGTCAAGCTCCTACAAACCTCTAAAAAAATATATAAAATGTGTGAGGGAGGCTATCAAGAGTTTCATAAGGAAAAGTCAAACCAAATGGGTGTCATTTTCTTTTGTGATTATACTATTAAACTGCTAAAAACCTGTCATGGACTGTGTGTGTGTATGTGCGCACGCGCTACACACTACTGGGGATTGAACCCAGGGGCATTCTACCTCTACCCCATTCTACCCCAGCCCTATTTTATTTTGAAACAGAGTCTCACTAGGTTGATGAGAGTCTCACTACTTGCTCAGACTGTCCTTTAGTCTGTGATCCTCCCATGTCAGCTTCCCAAGTACTGGGATTACAGACATGTGCCACCACACCCAGCTCCATGGACTTTTGTGTGTGTGTGTGTGTGTGTGTGTGTGTGTGTGTGTGTGTGTGTACTCAGGAGCATTCTACCTCTGAGCTACACCCCCAGTCCTATTTTATTCTTTATTTTGAAACAGGGTCTCATTAAGTTGCGGAGTGCCTCAGTAGGTAGCTGAGGCTGGCCGCGAACCCAGATCCTTTGGTCTCAGCCTCCCAAGTACTGGGCTTACAAGTGTGCACCACCGCACCAGACTCCTTGGACATTTTTTATCAAGTCTTTTCCTGACATTTTTTAAAAAAGACAGGAGCAAGACATGGTGTCATAAATCTATATTCCCAGGACCATGCTCAGTTCGTGTGTGTGTGTGTGTGTGTGTGTGTGTGTGCGCGCGCACACGTTATTAGGGATTGAACCCAGGGGTATACTATCTCTGAGATACATTTGCAGCCCTATTTTATTTTGAAACAGGATCTCTCTAAGGGCCTCACTAAATTGCTGAGGCTGGTCTCAAATTTGTGATCCTCCTGTCTCAGCCTCACAAGTACTGGGATTACAGGCATGCACTATCACTTTCTAATAGAATTGTCAACAATGGGATGCCTGACTGCAAAAGTAGTGAGCTCCCCACTGCTAGGAGTATTCTAGTAGAGACTACATGACCACCTGTCAAGGATGTCATAGAAAAGGTTCCTGTGCTGGATAGGTTAGCCTAGAGGTTCCTGCTGATCCTAGGAACCTCTTATATTCTGTGGTTAATTTGTGTTAAGTTTGACATTCTCACCTTAGTCCCCAAGGACCCTTTGTCTCCTGGGACCCCTCCTGGATTCTTTGATCTACCTATGCCCCCACCTCACCTCCTGCTCCAACTTGGGATCCCATCCTTCCTTTCTGCCCATCTCTGTTCTTCCAACCTTAACTGGATAGGAAGAAAACAACATAATAGAGCCGCAAGAGTCAGATTCTGGAGTTCAAGGTTGAATTCTGACACTGTCTCCTTCTAGCTCTGTGACCACAGGTGAGTTACTCTGAGTCCCAGGGTCCTTGACTATAGCGACAATAACAGTACCTACATTATGAAGTTGCCGAAAGGATTAAACAACAGGCTTGGTCCAGTTCTGGCTCATCAAAACCACTTAATTCATGAGCTAAATTCAAGGTAGTACCAAGGAAAGGGTTAAGGTCCCATCTTTTACCAGTTAGGTTGCACTGGTGAGTTCAGTTCAGACCTCCATGGGGAATCCCCAGTACTGTGAGTAAGTGTAAGCAATTACTCCTGTCCATTCACCACCTCACCAGTTCATAGAGAGTCCGGAAGAATTCGATCTCCTGGACCAAGCTCTCCACTTTGGCCTGCAGATCCATTCGGCCCATGTATGCAGTGTCCACATCCTGGGGAGAGAGCAAGGCCGATGGCTGGGCCGCCAGGGTCTCACCTCTCTCCCAGTCAGCCCAGCACCCTGGCAGCCAAAGGACTACCTCCCCCACTCCCTGCTACCACACTCACCTTCTTGAGCACCACGAACTCGTTCTCCACAGAAGTACGCTTGTTGATTTCATCCTCGTACCTGTCACACAGGGAAGGTTCAGAGACAGCTCAGACCACTTCTACTTTGCAGGCATTGAACCGGCTCAGCTTCAAGGAACCCCCAATGGATCCCCATTGCCCAAGAATACCTTAGGGAGCAGTTCTTTAATGTGGCAGACCAGGGAAGAAACTCGGGGTGCTGCCTTTATTTAAACTCCCAACCCCTTTCTGAGCAAAGGGACACAGACTTTATGCAATAATATGGCAATCAAGAACCACCATCTCTTTGGATCAGAGCCCTTATAGGCTTTATAGGAGCAAGTGAAGCTATGTAAACAATGGTTACCTTTGCGTTCACTTTCAACAACAGAAGGTCAGTTAAAACAACCTACGCCTCCCCAGCCATTTCAGCTGAGACTTTGAGGTTGAGAAATTGCCAGTGTCAATTGTGGGGAAAGTTATTTTTTACATTATACCTTCAAATCATATATATATATATATATATATATATATATATATATATATATATCCACTAATCACATATGTGTTAACCTTATTTGGAGCTTGGTTCCAAGGAACTGTATTTTTTAAATTTATAACATTTAGGGGACAATTAGAAATTCAA
This sequence comes from Graphiurus murinus, assembly GCA_004027655.1. Classification (NCBI taxonomy): domain Eukaryota; kingdom Metazoa; phylum Chordata; class Mammalia; order Rodentia; family Gliridae; genus Graphiurus; species Graphiurus murinus. The sequence continues at coordinate 5,109 of PVLC010003159.1, forward strand.
AACTCTCTAGATACTTCATGATATTGAGGAATTACTATCTTAAAAGTTCTAGGTATGATTATAGTATTGTGTTTATCTTTCATTAAATCAACTTAAGCAAACTACATGAATATGCCTAGTAAAATACTTGTGAATTAAATGACTTGATGGCTGGGATTTGCTTTAAGACAATAAGGGAGGAGAGGAGAGATGAAATAAGATTATGAGTCAGTAATTATTAAAGCTGGGTATGAGAACATGAGAATTCAGTGTATTATTCTCCCTGCCTTATAAAAATGATTTTTAATTATAAACAAATGCACCAATTCTCCAGGCAGCAGTGGACCCTGGACCTGAACACCTATGGGAGCCATCTCAGACCTCACATCCCTCAGATGGGTCCCAGGACCCTGGAGATGGGTGGCGCTCTCCAGGGAGATCTCCCACATGGCCCCTCCCCCAGGCCCAACCTGCACAGTCCTCCTCACTTGTTCTTGAAGTCCTCCAGGACATCTTGCACGTTCCTCAACTCCAAGTCCAGCCTCCCCCGCTCGCTCTGCTTACTGTCCAGCTGCCTCTGCAGGGTGGCCAGGAAAGTCTCAAAGCAGGGATCCAGGTTGTTTTTGGTAACACCTGAGGTCTGGCTCTGCTCCTGCAGCAGCGTCCACTTGGTCTCCAGCACCTTATTCTGCTGCTCCAGGAAACGCACCTGAGCCAGAGAAAGAGGGTAATCATCCCTCAGCCACAGGAGGGGCAGAGGACAAGGGCCACCACCCACTCAACTCAGGGCAGCATCTTAGGGGCAGAACAGCAGCAGCGGCACCTGCACCTGCTCAGAGAAGACAGTCCTGAGGAGAGCAGCCTCTGCGGGCATGACAGTCTAGCCTGATGAAAAGGATTCTAAAGAATTCATAATCATAAGAAGCCGGGCGTGGTGGCGCACGCTTGTAATCCCAGCATTTGGGAGGCTGAGACCGGAGGATCCGGGTTTGCGGCCAGCCTCAGCTATCTAGTGAGGCACTCCGCAACTTAGTGAGACTCGGTTTCAAAATAAAGAATAAAAAACAGGGCTGGGGGTATAGCTCGGAGGTAGAATGCCCCTGAGTTCAATCCTCAGTACTGCAAAAAAAAAAAAAAAAAAAAAAAAATGCCCATGATAGCTCGGTGTGGTGGCACATCCCTGTAAACCTGTAATCCCAGTGCTTGGGAGGCTGAGATAGGAGGACCACAGGTTCGAAGCCAGCCTTAGCAACTTGGTGAGGCCTTCTGCAACTTGTAAGACCCTGTTTCAAAATAAAGAATAAAATAGAGCCAGGCGTGGTGGTGCATGCTTGTAATCCCAGCATTCGGGAGGCTGAGACTGGAGGATCTGGGTTCCCGGCCAGCCTCAGCTACCTAGTGAGGCATTCTGCAACTTAGTGAGACTCGGTTTCAAAATAAAGAATAAAAAATAGGGCTTGGGGGTATAGCTCGGAGGTAGAATGCCCCTGAGTTCAATCCCCAGTACCGCAAAAAAAAAAAAAAAAAAAAAAGAATAAAATAGGACTGGGGATGTAGCTCAATAGTAGAATGTCCCTGTGTTCAATCTCGACTCCAGTACCCCCCAAAAAATTAAAAAAAAAAATATATATATATATATATATGCTGGGTGTGGTGGCACATGACTATAATCCTAGCACTTGGGAGGCTGAGACTGGAAGATCACAGATTCAAGGCCAGCCTCAGCAACTTAGGGAGACCCTGTTTCAAAATAAAAAATAAAAAGGACTATGAGTGTAGCTCAGAGGTATAATTCCCCTGAGTTCAATCCCCAATACTAAAAAAGAAAAAAAATGTCAATGATACCCATAGAGAGAAGAAAAAAATGGTCAAATGTTAAAAATTGCTGTATCTGAAAGAGTACAGAGGAGCATCTTATACTAGTCTTGCAACTTTTCTGTAAATTCCACATTTAAAAAAAAAGAATTTTTTCAAAATATCAATGTCCACATCCTATTCTCCGTAGACTCAGAAGGAGGCTCAGAGGGTGGGTTTAACAGCACCCCCTGGAGGGCTCTTGCCCAACTAAGGTTCTGAAACCCCAGACACCAATCTCTCAGACCCCCAGATCACAGGCTGTGATTCTGTGAGCATGAGAAAGGTTTTGCTTATTTGACCTCTGGGATAGTCCCACAAAAGAACTAAAAGTCTTTAAGGGAGAGGATGAGGAAGTGGGCAGGTAAGCTGGCTTCACCCTCTGCCATCAGTCTCTCTACCTGCACAAGTACCTGGGCCACAGTCACATGGCCTGGCAGCTCCATGCAGCAGGTGCTCCTCTTGGTGCCAAGGACCATGGTCCAGAACTTGAAGGACCATGGTCCAGAACCTGACTCCCGTCCACCTCTGCCATCCTGCACTCGCATGATCCTGAGAAAATCACTTCAGCTCTTGTCTCAAAAGTGAGCACAATATCACCTACCTGACTCCTCATGGAACTACTGAGGGCTTCACATGAGAAAGGGGATGTGAATGTTCTTTGTAAAAAACACAAATCACTGAGCCAAGGCACAGTTGTCCCCCAGATCTCCCCCATCATGGCCCCACTGCCGCAGCCCAGGGGCAAGGTAGACCATGCTAGCAAAATGGACCAAGAGTCTAACAATAACCACCCTAGTCAGCCTGGAGGCAGGAGAAGGATTCAGGATACTCCCAATCTGCAACAAGTCAAACTCCACACCCTCCAGGCACCATGACCTGGTGACCGCCCTCCACATCATCCACCCCGAACCCAGCTTCTTGACTTAAACAGGAAAAGAGAAGCAATGGGGGGGGCCTTAGTGCTCCCCATCTCCGTTCTGATCATATCTTGCCCTTAGGCCTCCTCCAAGCCTGAAAGAACAGGGGATAGACAGGGCCCCACCCCTCAGCCTTGGATAACTCACTGGACTCCAGAGCCATAGTTTCCCCAGCTGTGGAACGACAAAAAGCAGTAAGGGCCACCTTGCTAAGAGGGGTAATGTGGCCAATCCCCGTTTTAATTGTGAGATAAAACTGCTATGCAATCATATAAATAAAAGGGAAAAGCTCCAACATGATCGAGGTGGGCTTGGTCAGTAAACCACAAGAACAGAATGGAGTCACCTGGGCTGAGTGTGGTAGTACACATCTCAATCCCAGTACTTGGAAGGCTGAGACAGGAGGATCACAGGTTTGAGGCCAGCCTCAGCAACTTAGCAAGACTTTCAGAAAATTAGCGAGACCCTGTTTCAAAATAAAAAATAGGACTGGGGGTGTGGCTCGGAGGTAGAATGCCCCTGGGCTCAATCCCCAGCACCACCAAAAGAAAAAAAAAAGAAGCTGCATGGTGTCACATGTCACATGCTTGTAATCTCAGTACTTGGGAGGCTGAGACAGGAGGATCACAGGTTTGCAGCCAGCCTCAGCTACTTAGTGAGGCCCTCCTCAACTTAGTGAGACTCTGTTTCAAAATAAAGAATAAAAATATAGGGTTGGGGGTGTAGCTTGGAGGTAGAATGCCCCTGGGTTCAATCCCCAGTACAGAAGGAAGGAAGGAAGGAAGGAAGGGAGGAAGGAAGGAAGGAAGGAAGGAAGGAAGGAAGGAAGGAAGGAAGGAAGGAAGAGAAAGGCAAAGCAAGTTTCCTGCACACACATACAGTAAAGACACAGAAGAGTCACTTCACCCAGCCCAGTTCCACCCCGCCCTAGAGACCCTGCTTCCACCTGCCCACCGTCCACCCACCTTGTCGATGAAGGCGGCGAATTTGTTGTTGAGAGTCTTGATCTGCTGGTGCTCCTGGGTGCGCACCCGCTGGATCTCCGGGTCTATCTCCACTTTGAGGGGGGTGAGCAGGCTCTGGTTGACTGTGACCTCCTGGATTCCTCCAGGAGGACAGGCAGGCCCAAACGTCTGCCTGCCAGCCCCCAGGCCTACGTAGGCGCCGCTGCCAAGGCCGAAGCCCCCCACAGCCCGGCCCGAGGAAGCCCCACTGACCGCGATGCTCCTGTTGCCCACCAAGTTATAGAGGCTCCGGCTGCCAAAGCCACCGGTGCTGGGGCCACAGCGAGCCCCCCCACCACTGCCACCATTCCGGGACACCGTCACAGAGCTGAAGCTGGTGCGGGTCCGGCAGCCACCCCCTCCACTGGCCGAGTTGGAGCTGAAGCCTCCTTTGGTGGAGTAGGTCTGCCGAGATATAGAGGATCTCATGGCTATCAGAGCTGCTGGGAGCAAGCTGGAAGTGGGGGAGAGTGCAGTGCCAGCGGGGCCACCGGTGACCTTTTTATCTGGGCTGAACCCCGGGCTCCACAATACCCTGGGAAGAGAGGGAGGGGCCGTGGGCCTGGAGGGAGTCCCCTCTGCCGGGCAGGCGGGAGGCCCCTCCCTGCCACCACCTGTGCTCCAGAGCCGGCTGAGACCTGGCGACACCTTGCAGAGCGGGATGCCACCTTCTCCCCCCTCGGGCTCTCCTCACTTGGAACAGGATGATAGGACTCCCACGGCCGCCCCCGCCACCCCGTGGCTGACTGGGCTTCCTCCCGCCCAGCCCCATGGCCGCAGTCAATGGAGCTCTGTTCCGTGGGGTTTGTCCCAGGGCCCTGTTGCAAGCCAAGGCCTCGGGCTCCAGCACTGCGCAGGTGGTAAGGAAAGGAGCATTGGGCAACGGGCTGCTAGAGAGAATGCCCAGGCCTGCTCCCGTCCCACCCTCCTGGCCCACGGCCTCGCTGTCTCCTCTCTGGTCCAGGATTGGGGGCACAGGTGACAGGGTGGGAAGGAGGCACCCTGTTCTTATGTCATACACTGGCAGGTGTCTGTTGGGTGGAGACCCTATGAAGGGATTCAAGGAGAGAAAGAGAGCCCTGCCCAACCGCGGGGCCTGGGCACAATATGAGAAGTTTGAGAGACCTGGGATCTTCAGCAGGGACCTGAGGCCCAGGACCTCGGCATGCTCTCCTAGGAGCTGGAGGGAGGCGGGGGCTCCAACCATCACCTGAGACCCTTGGCCCTCTTCCCTAAGGCAGAGACTCCCCAGAAGGGCCCGGCCACTTTGGAGGGAACTGAAGGTGGATGGAGGACCCCCCCACTCCTGAATGGAGATACGCAGAGACCTCAGAAGTGCATGTTCAACAGAAACCCCAAGAGGCCCATGCCACACCCCCACCAGTCCCCTCCTCCTCTGCCCACCAGGAACCCAAATGCTTGGTTCAGAAGGGGCCGGGGGCCTCCTTAAACCACTTCAACTGGGGATGTAGCTCCAGGGTATAGTACCTGCCTAGCATGTAGGAGGCCCTAGGTTCAATCCCCAATAAAAACCGCTTCACAGAGTCCCCTGCTCCCTCTTCGCCTCTGGCAGCTGGGAGCAAAGGCAACCCTAAGCAAAGATGGAGAAACCTCAAGTGTCAAGGCTGCAGGATGATTGAGGAAGGAACTTGGGGACTGGCCCTCTTCAACCACTTCAGCTTTCAGCAATAGTATGACCCAGAGAGGACAAACTGGCTGAAGGGAAGGAGCGGGGACAACATTTGCCTGCTCCCATGCCCCACAGGCGGAAGCTGGGGCCTCGGCCAGCTTGTGCCCAGATCTCAACAAAGAGACATGGGACCCGATGGAGGAGGCATCCTCCTAGCCTGGGGAAGGCAGGTGGAGAGAAAGCCCATTCCAGGCCCCAAGGGGCTGCAGTATCTCTTCCTGGGACCACTCAGAGGCTGCAAGTGACCTCCAATTGCTTGAAGAAGTTGCACCCAGCTCCCACAAGGGACGGGGTGAGGAGCACTCACAGAACTAGTCCTTTAATGCCCAAGAGATCATCCTCTCTGCTTGGAGTTGGGGTACCAGGCATCCGGGGGAAGCAGGGCTGAGAGACAAATCCCCACTGAGCTGTGTGTCCTGAGGCAACTCTCAGCCCCCCTGGGCCTCATCTCTTCTGCCTATAAGCACAGCAGAAGTCCTTTGGGAAGAGGATGGCCTGTGGTCCCCAGATTGAGCCGTGGCTTCCTAGCAACCTTTGTCTCCTCTCCCCAGGGCTGCAATTGTTTTCTCAGCCTCCCTTATCTCTCCCTGGGCAGTGTGGGAGGGGAGAGAGTTGTGAGTGGGGCCTAGCCTCCAGGACACGGCTGTGGGCCCCCAGCAAGGGAGTGATGTCAGCACTCTCTCTGAGTCATGATCAGCCAGGGTGGTGGGAGTGGGAGTGGGGCTGTGAACACAAATACACCCCACCCCAGAGACTGACATTCACTCACGCAGCCCGTTCACGTATTTACCAAGCAGGCCCTCGGTGCCAGGCTTTGTGCCAGGAGCCAGGGACAGGTGCATGGGCAGCCCAGGCCCACTCTCGGGGCCTCCCTCCCACCAGGCCAGACGGCTCACAGGTCCAGCCCAGACAGGGCCATGGGCAGCCACATGGCCTCCTCCACCCTGCTCTCCATCCTATTTCAACATATCTTAGCTCAGACCTTCCATTTATAGCCTCTTAAAAGGAAAAACTCAGAGTTATAAAATCAGTAGAATTTATTTGAGCAATTATAAATAGAACAAAGTAAAACAAATCGATGAGCGAATACGGCAAGCCCTGAGAAACGAAGCAGGTTAGAGGTCTCCAACCAATGAGGAGCTCTGACAGCACTTACAGGAGACAGAGTGGTGCAGAGACCACGGAATCGGTTACAGCTTAATTAACTGAGAGTCTCGCTCAACCACTGTAGCGAAACTCCACATTGGGTCGATCTAGTGATAAGTGCAGGAGCCTTTCCAAATCAATGGCCTCCCACTAATATTATTTAACAATCCTAAGGAGGAGCAGTTTCCTCCCCTCTCACCCTCAAGGTAAGGGGGAGCCGCCACCTGTTGCTGCTTGTTAACTTGGGGCTCCAGGTATGAAGACTGTCAGACACCCAGAGTCCCTCCCAGCTGTCAGGCGACTAGAACAGAGGGGACTGAATGCTGCAGCTGCTGCTGCTGTCTCTGAAGGGATGGGGCAAGACAGCTGATGGTGGCAACCAAGCCCCTGATGTGAAAAGAAGGGACAATGGCCATGCCAAAAAGCCACAGACACATTCCATTTATTGCATAAACCGCGCCTGGCGCATACCCCAGAACAAGGTCATGAAAAAGTTCATCATTCCAATCTGGCATGGTGGTGTACACCTATAATCGTAGTATTTGAGAAGCTGAGACAGGAGGATTACACGTTGGAAGCCAGCCTCAGCAACTTAGCAAGACCCCGTTTCTAAATAAAGAATTAAAAGGACTGAGGATATAGCTTTGAGGTCAAATGCCCCTGAGCTCAATCCCCAGTACCAAAAGAAAAAAGTAAAAGAAGTTCATCATTCAAGCTGGGTGCAGTGGTGCATACCTGTAATCCTAGCAAGTAGGGAGGCTAAGGCAGGAAGATAGCAAGTTTGAGGCCAGCTTCAGCAACTTAGTGAGACCTTGTCTCAAAATAAGAAATAAAAAGGGCTCAGGGTATAGCTCAGTGGTAGAATGCCCCTGGGTTCAATACCCAATACAAAAAAAAAAAAAGTTCATCATTGGAAACTCAGTAGAGGTCACAGCCATGTGGGATGTCACTCAAGCTGGCATCTGCCTTGTGAGTGTCACACTGCGTTCACGCATGCATGAGTGGTGCTACAGCAGGGTAGCCAGGGAGCCAGCAGGAGGAGCCAGGTAGGACTGAACACCCCCACCAGATTTAGACCAGCTAGTGCCACCCCACGGCCTCCTGCAAAGCCCATGTAAGGAGCTGAGTCCTTACGCACTGAAGAATATCTTCTGAGGGGAAAGTTAAGTATTCTTTTTTTTACATACACACACCAAAAAAAAAAGTCAATTTAAATGAGCTATCTTGGGTGAGTTTTGTTTCCTCCTGGGATGCTGGCGGGCACAATCCTGCACAACCCTGTGAGGCAGGAATTGTTGTTAATGTCTTTTACAGATGAGGAAGCCGAGGCATGGAGAGGGCAAGTCACTGCGTCAGAGTCACACAGTAGGAGGTGGCAGAGCTGGGACTTCCAGCCACAGGGCCATGTTCTCACCCTCATGTCTGCTTCACACAAGGCCGAAAAGGCTTCCTCTTGGATCATTCTGATGGAGAGATCCATGGAGATAAGAGGGCTGCCCTTCCCTAACACAAGGAGAGTATGGCGTGACCCCTGCTGCCCCGGTATGAGGCTGAGCATTAATCCAGGTCCCCATCTTGGTCTGAAAAGGGAGAAAGGGAAGGAGCAATAGCAGAAGCCCTGCAGCTGCCTGCTGGAGGTGGGTGGAAAGACGGTCCTCCCTCCCCTCCCCACCTGGCCCTGACTCCCACACTCCTGGCTTCCTGCAGAGCTTCCTGAAAGAGAGGAAAGGAGAAGACGTTTCCAGCTTCATGTTCATACAGGCCCACAGATGGGATGGAATCAAGAGAGTAGGGGGTAGGGCCAGGGTTTAAGACGTAGGCATGAGTTGAGCTGAGATCCCCTTCCTGGGTGCAGGAGAAGAGCCTGCCCTGTAGTCCCAGGCTAAGAGGGAGGCTGAGTCCCCAACCAGAACCAGGTAGACACAGACACAGGACAGCAACAGGTGCTGCCCGAATTTTCCAGGGACAGGAAGGGGACAACAGAAGAAATAGAGAAGGTTTCCAGGAGGCGGAAAATTTTGGTGCAGACTTGGGGAGATGGAGGAACAGGGATGAAGGGAGGCGCCCAGAGTCAAGGCTAGAACCTGTTACACTGCAGCAGGCAGTTGACGAGGGAGTATGTTACAAGAGCCACTAACAGTCAGTGGAGATGGAGGAGATGGAGCACATTTGAGGGGCACACTGGGGAGCTTAAAAGACTTCCTTGACAAGCTAAGTGGGAAGCCCAGCGAGAAACCACCGGACACTTGAACATGGGATGGGTAGCACACAAATGAGATGCAAATCAGTATGCAGAGCAAGGCCAGCCAGGAGAAACTCTCAGAACAGCAGGTGGGTGGGCCTTTATTGGCTTTCTTGGAATCCACTGTGGGCTGGCTCTAGTCATGGGCAGTGGACTTGGAACTGGCCATGCAGAACTGGGGATGGGGTGAGAACAAGGCTGATGGTTGAGGAAGAAAGGGCCCCCAGGTCACTCAGTATGTGACAGATGTCTTTACACTTGACTCCACTGTCTTCTTCAGGATGGTGTGGCGACTGGAGCTGGAGCTGCAGCTGGAGCCGGAGCTGAAGCCAGATCCAGACACAGAGCAGGAGCCCAGAGCAGGCTCCTCCCCAGGGCACAGGCTGCCACCGAAGCCTCCAGTCACGATGCTGGAGCAACCGGACCGGAAGCTGCCTTTCCCGCCTCTGAGGCCGCAAGTGCCCACCAAGCCGCCGCAAGCTCCTCCAGACACCCCGGCACTGCCTCCCACTGTGGCTGCCAAGAAATGTACCAGTGTCATGACAACATCCTCAGTGCCCCTTGGGGATCCCACTCTCAAAAATCCCCTGATACTCACAGATAGTGACCTGGCTGGTGCACCCTCCAGACATCCTGGGGGAAAAGAACAAGAGAAAGAAGTGCTAAGAAAGGCTGCAAAGAATGCATCCCCAGGTGTGGTTTTGAGTTTTATTATCGTGTGTGTGTGTGTGTGTGTGTGTGTGTGTGTGTGTGTGTGTGTGTGTTGCTGGGGATTGAACCCAGGAGCATTCTACTGAGTTACATCTCTAGCCCTATTTTATTTTTTATTTTGAAACAGGGTCTCGCTAAGTTGCTGAGACTGTGATCCTCCTGTCTCAGCCTCCCAAGTACTAGGATTACAGGCATGCATCACCACATCCAACATCTCCCCAGGTATTTTTATGCCTCTAGGAGAAGCTTACCTATCCTCTCAGCACATAAAATCCAGAGTCCCAAATTTAAAATCCCTCCCAGTAGAGTTGGTTGTCCTTAGTGACTCACAGTGTCAAGAAATCTCTCAGAATCCCCTTTAGCAAGGAGAGTACTGTATTGGCATTCCATCCTCCTCCCCCACCCAGTCACTTATTCCCAGGGGCCTCCAAGCTGCCCCACCTGCACTCCTCGCCCTCTAGCAGCCTGCGGTAGGTGGCAATCTCCACGTCCAGGGCCAGCTTCCTGCTCATCAGCTCCTGGTACTCGCACAGCAGCCGGGCCATGTCCTGCTTGGCCATTCTCAGAGCGGCCTCCAGCTCTTCCAGCTTGGCCTGAGCATCCTTGAGGGCCAGCTCCCCACGCTGCTCAGCATCACCAATGGCTGACTGCAGGCTGGCATTCTGAAAGGGAGGTAGAAATAAGGGAGAAAGTAGCTGGAAGTCCAACATAGCCTCCCAAAGCACCCACTGTGGATATAACTTGAGGGGTACAGTGGACCACAGTTTCGTGAGCTCAGAATTATCCATGACCACTCCACTCCCCCAGATTCTCATTCTAGGGGAAAGGATTGCCTCTACTGCTTCTTTACCTCCCATAGAGGGATGAACAGGGTCCCCCAAAGTTTTTTGTGTGTGTGGTACTGGGGATGGAACCCAGGAGCATTCTACCTCCAAGCCACATTCCCCAGCCCCATTTTGTTTTTTATTTTGAAACAGAGTCTCACTAAGTTGCTGAAGGCCTTGCTAAGTTTCTGAGGCTGGCCTCAAACTGGCAATCCTCCTGTGTCAGCCTCCCAAGTACTGGGGTTGCAGGAGTGCGCCACCATACCCAGCTTCCCCCAAGGTTTTCACGTCTACCCAGAACCTCAAAATGAAACCTTATTTGGAAATAGGGTCTTTACGAACATAATTAGTTAGGATCTCATGATGACAGCATACTGGATTTAGGTTGATCCCTAAATCCAATGACTGGTGTCCTTAGAAGAAGGGGAGGGACACAGAGACACTGTATAAAGATGGAAGCAGGGATCAGAGTAATGCAGCAGTAAATGAGGAATGCTAAAGCACCCCTGGGATACCTCCAGACAGAGCAGAACCCTGCCAACGCCTTGACCTCAGACTTCCAGGCCCCAGAGCCATGAACGAATAACATCTGTTATTTTTAGCCACCAAGTTTATACTAATTTGCATGACAGCCTAGGAAACTAATACACCTCTCTTGACACCTCCTCAAGAGAGCTTCCCCTATCTGTTCCCAGACCCAACTCTCAAACTTTAAGGGGTCTCTCCCAGGGCACTTGAAGGGCTTCCTGTCCTGTGTGGGTCCTTAGCTCTAAGTCTCATCTTCAAGGCCACCATAGTCCTTAAGTTTTTTAGGACAGCCCTGCTTCAAACACTTCATTCTCTTTTCCAGTCGGCCAAACCCTCTGCCTCAAGTTTTGGTTGGAAACCCAGCAGAGCACAAGGAAGCAGAGGACAGACCCCTGCCTCATCCATCTCCAGTTCATGCACTTGCACATCCGACCCAGGAAGGAAGGGCTTCCCTGCAGAATCTCACTAGTCCATTCCTGCACCTCTGGGTGGGAACATCATCTCTGCTCTACACCTGAGAAGCCAAGACTCAGAAAGGTGACGTGTGAGCCAGCCGTGGTGGTGCATCCTTGTAATTCCAGTACTTGGGAGGCTGATACTGGAGGATCACAGTTTCAAGCCCAGCCTCAGCAATTTAGCAAGACCCTCAGCAACCTAGCAAGATCCTGTTTCCAAAAAAAAAAAAAAAGGTATTTTTTTTTTAAAGGGCTGGGGGTGTGACTTGGAGGTAGAATGCCCCTGGGTTCAGTCCCCACTATAAAAAGTAAAAGTTAAGAAAAAGGAAAGTGATGAGTGGCAGAGTGGGGACTCAAATCCCCAACCTAATGCAGCTGGCATCTAGCACCCTGGGGCCTGGTGCAGGGGGAAGCAGTCCATCAGGCTTGTATAGGAAAGGAAAAGGGGCACTCTACCCTCAGAGGACTTCACAGGAAAGGCACATGACTGTGTAAGGGGCTGTGATTCCCCAGGCCTGGGCACCAGTAGACCCCTCAGGGCTAGCTAACCCAGCACTCTGAAGATCTTAGGCTTCAGAATCAGTGGGTAGACTTGTTTAAAAAGCAGGTATTGTGGTGGCACACACCTGTAATCCCAGTACTTGGGAGGCTGAGACAGGAGGATCACAGGTTCAAGGATAGCCTCAGCAGGTAGTGAGACTCTCATCAACCTAGTAAGACCCTGTTTCAAAATAAAAACTAAAAATAGGGATGGGGGTGTAGCTCGGTAATAGAATGCCTCTAGGCTCAATCCCCAGTACCCATCCCCGGGCACACACACACACACACACACACACACACACACACACACACACACACGTGCACGCACGCAGATGTCTGGGACCCATGCTTGGAGATTCTGATTCCCCAGGTCTATAGGGAGGCCTGGGAATCTGCATTGTAAAGATACCCAGGGTATTCCAGAGCAAAGGTTCAAATTCTTTGGGGAAACAGAGGCAGCAAATTGAGTACAAGGACCAGGTCCCCTTCATCTTGGATCTCATCTCTCCCAAAGGAGAGCATGAGGAGGCTTGGGTTGAAGTGAGTGGCCTCCTGTGCACCAAGAACCTGCCCCCAGGCCCTGCTTGGGAGTAGGAAGGCTGCTCATGGCCTAGGAAGCAAACTGCAGAGCTTGGCGAATCCACCTGTCTCTGTCTCTGCCCACCATGCTCCATGGATCCCAAAACTGATTCAACTTGGTAAGTCATAACCCTCCTGGGAGGGAGCTCTCTGGGAGGAGCAGGGAACTACTGCCCTCCCTGACCCCTCCCTGAGCCCCGCCTCCCTCCCCCTCCTGACCCTTGTGATGCACCTGCCCAAGGAGGGCTCAGCCCCACACATCCATGTCACCTGCTCTCTGGGCTCTCACCCTCCCCAAGAGGGGACCAGGCGATTCAGCGACCGGCCTTAAAGTCCCTGTTCGGTTTGAAGAGTGAAAGTCACAAGAAGAGATAAATTAGCCCTCCCTCCAAGGAGCTGGAAGCCAGCCATCCCCCTGGATGTGGATTGCAAGGGACAGTCCCCCTGGGGTTGTGCAGTTCAGTGGTCCTCTCCCAGAAAAGCCAGTGTGCAGGCCAAATTCATCCCGGAGGGAGCATGAGGGTCTTTCCCCAAATTACCCAAAGCCCCAGTCCTGAGCCAGGTCCCCCACACAGCCCTTTGGCGAGCCTGGCTGGGGACAGCGGAGACATCGGCCTTGGGAGCCTGGGTGCTGACCTGATCCTTGAGGCTGGCGATCTGACCCTGCAGCCTCTGGATGGCTTGCTGCAGCTGGGATATCTGGACCTTGGTTTCCTGCATGGTGTTCCCATGAAGCTGGGCTGATGCCTGAAGCTCCTGGTACTGAGGGGAACAGAGGTGACACCAGTGGTTGACCCCAACGCCGTGGCCAACACCATCTCCCAGCTTTTGTGGCCACCCCCACACCCTCCTCTTCCCAGGGTGGGGTAACTGCTGAGACCAGGACAAGGCCAAGCTTGTCTCCCACGGTTTCCCTACATCCCCTCTCTCCTGGAGGGGGGAGACGGTCCTGCCCACCCTGCCATGAGCCTTCAGGGAGGTTCTCAGAACTGCCCCCAGGGGACCGAGGCAGGTGACCCCCTAGGGTGAGACATGGAGCCCAGGCACCTTGGTCCGGTACAGGTTCTCGGCCTCGGCCTTGCTGGTCTGGGTGATCTCCTCATAGCGGGCGCGGACCTCGGCAATGATGTCACTGAAGTCCAGGCAGCGGTTGTTGTCCATGGATACCACCACGGAAGTGCTGCTCTGCTGGGTCTGCAGCTGGCCCAGCTCCTGCAGGGAAGACAGTCAGGCCACCTGCCCCAGCTGCCTCTCCCCTGGGGCCCCAGGTTGGGCAGAAGGGTGCCTGAGTTTCCACCCATGCTCCATCATTCACACTGGGTGGCCTCGCGTATGGCCTGCCCTCTGTGGGTCTCCGTCTCCTTGTTTAAAAATAAGGGCTATGAAGGTGATCTCTAGGGACTCTCGCAGTGCGGACACGAAAGGAAAATGGCCTGCAAGGCCCCAGATCACCTGCCCCCTTCACTCTACCCAGCACACTCCTTTCTCACTCGCTGCTACTGCTCCTGCCTTCCTGGCTCCCCACATTTGCTCAAGGACACTGACCCAGCTGGGGGCTGCTACCTTTGCCCGAAATCCCAGAAGCCTACATGCATGGTGAGCTTCCTCACCTCCTTCAAATCCTCACACTGACTTTATCTTCTAAATAAGGCCTATCTGAAGTCACCACGTGCCCCACATTCCCAGTCCTCCTTTCCCCGATTGCCACAGCAGTTACTACCTTCCGTCATATTGTATCGCTTATTATTTACTAAGTCTAGTGCTTACGTCTGTCTCCCACTAGAAAGCAAGCTTTGTGACTTTTGTCTGGTTATTTGGAGATATATCCCCAGTATATACTAATCCACAAAGTAAATTCTCAGTAATGGGTTGTCGAATGACTGAGTGACCACAAATCTAAGCCACTCTAACAGGTTTCCCCTGCAGGGCCCCAGGGAGCTTGCCCACCTAGGCCCCTTCCTTGCTCCCACCCACCCTCTGCAGATCCTCACTTGTGCATACAGATGCTTCAAGAAGCAGAAGTAGTCTTTCAGAGACTCCAGCTTGCCTTCCAATTCCAGCTTGCTCAGGAAAACCTCATCCACATCCTGGGGACAGGGAGGCAGAAACAGATATCCTCCACTTCCTCTGTTGGGGCTCTGTGCGCCCACCCACCGCTGTCCCCAGAGACCCCCTCCCCCTCCCAGCCCACCCTGCCCGCTCTCTCCTCCGCCCTCCGCTGACCCACACTGCCTTTGGGAAGTGTTCCCTGATTAATCCCAGTGGATCCTGCTTCTTCCACTGCCTGCCCGCCCTGTCCGGCAGTGACCCCCAGAGCCTCAATCACATCTTGTCTTGGGGCCCATCTCCTGGGGCGTGGGAGCCCTGCAGGCAGTGATGGAGTGTCCTCAGTGAGCACCTCCACCCTCTGCCCTCCCAGCCTAGGAGCAGACTCTGCACTCCATGGGTGCTCAGGGTCAGCATGGAGGCATGGAGCTCCTGACACCTCACTTTCTTTTTGGTACTGAGAATTGAACCCACGGACATTCTACCTCCAGGTTACCCCCTCAGCCCTTTTTTATTTTTTTATTTTGAGACAGGGTCTCATTAAGATGCTGAGGTTCTCACCAAGTTGCTAAGGCTGGTCTCAAACCTGTGATCCTCCTGTCTCAGCCTCCCAAGTATGGGATTACAGGTGCACACCACCACACCTGGCTCCCCCTCACCTTCTTAAGGATCACAAAGTCATTTTGCACTGTAGCATGCTTGAGGGCCTCCTCCTCATACCTGCCAAGTAAGTAGAAAAAGACACAGATGGAGCCTCCATGCATGCCCCCCTAAGAAGGACCCGGCTTTACAAGCCCCAAAGCAGACCAGTGACCAGCCCCCTTCTCTTCTTTCCTATCAGAAGATTTTGGCACATCCTAGCTATATCCCTGTGCCACTCTTTCAGTCCATGTCCTCTATGACAATTGGCCAGTCTCTGGGGCACATTCAAATGTCTTTCCTCACTCACTACGCACACCTGCAGCTACAGTGGGAAGCTTGGGTTTTATCAGAGAAAAAAAGAGATCCCATCCATGAGAAGCCAGCCGAAGCAGACCCGGAACCCCGGTCTTTGGCCCAGTCCTGGGATCCTTCCAGGGCCTTCCTTCCTCTACCTCACATGCCACTCACAACAGCCCTGCCTGGGAGGTAAGAAAGGTGGGAGATGTTTCCCCGTGCACAGATTTGGAAACTGAGGCTGGGAGAGGTACAACGACTGCCCCAGGCCACACAGCTAGTCCTTGCTCAGTCTCTCCAGCACGCACTTCCTGCCAGCCCAGGACTCTCTCAACACCACCAGGCGACCTGCTCGGGGAGCCCAGAACCACAGCCCGGCTGTGAATCACGCCATGGGCCTGGGGATGGTCCCACTAAGTAGATTTCCTTCCACCCTTGAGACCAGAGAACATCTGAGTCACTTTAGCCCACAGCCTGCTAAGCAGGAATTTCTTGAGAAAAGCCACTGAGGCATTGTTTAAAGAAGCCCTTCCCAGCTCCGGCCAGAAACAGGAGCCTTCACACCTGGGGTCAGTCATGTGCCCCTGAGCCCTCAGGCCCGCAGACCCATCTGAATCCCCAGACCCCATGGGGGGAACTTGAGCGTGCCTACTTGGCCTTATACTCCTCCTCCTGGTCCCGGAAGGCCTTCAGCTCGGCATCCAGAGCCCCTCGTTCTCTCTGCAGCTGCTCCAGCTGCCTCCGAAGATGGGCCAGGTAGTCCTCGAAGACACAGTCCAGGCCCCGGGGGCCGTCACTCACCTTCAGCTGCTGCAGCAGGTGCCACTTGGTCTCTAGGACCTTGTTCTGCTGCTCCAGGAACCGCACCTGCAGCCCAAGCACAGGGTTCCTGAAGCTCCTGTGGGACTCCCCAGGCACAGCCTCTGGAGAGTGCAGGGACCCTCCTGTCAGGGCGCCCCACTTCCTCTGCCTTCCAACCCAGGCTGGGCAGGGAGAGCCTCATGGCCTTCCAAAATGATCGACAGCCTAACAGGGAAGGGCCCTCCCAGTGCTGGCCAGCTGGTGTCTATCTCTGAGCCCCAGCCATGGAACAACAGGGCCTCAACATAACCAGAGAGACTCCAGTTAGACCACAGGAGGACTTTCTTGCTGCAGAAGTGATTAGAAAAGTGGTGGAAGAAGATCAGGTCTCCCCATTCCTAGTCCATCAAGAGCAGCTCCTTTGAAGGAGGGCTAGGCTGAGTGGACCCTCACCTTGTCAATGAAGGAAGCGAACTGGTTGTTGAGGGTTCTGATGTCTCGGGTCTCCTGCGTCCTCACCACCTGGAACTGGGGGTCAAGCTCAATCTTCAGCGGGATCAGCAGATTCTGGTCGATGGTCACTTCTTGGATGCCCCCGGGAGGGCACAGAGAAAGCCCGGTCCTGCCGCTCCCCTCCCCAAGCCTCACCCCCAGCCTTCCCCCCGACCCCCAGGCCCTCCCACGAGAGCCCCCTCGGCACCCCCTGAAAGGACTAAGGCTCCTGCTGCTGAAACTGCCCCTGCCATGGCCCCCTGCGAAAGAAGAACAGGCTGAGCGAGTGCTGAAGTCCCTGCGAGCCCGGCACGGGGAGAGAGACATGGCAGACACAGGCAGTTGCACAGCTGCAGACAAAAGAACAAATGGTCAAGGTTGTGTGTGTTCCTGCCCCGGGGCCCGGCACGAGACTTTTATCCCCTCCCGTCCCTGGGCTGGGCCTTGGAGAGCAAGATGCTCTTGACCTGACTGTGTCTGTCACTTGACTCTGGCTGACTTACACTGACACACCTGGAGAAGGTATCCAGCACATGCAGAGCCCAAGGAAGAAGGAGACCCAGGCTCCTGGTGGGAGAGATGGGCCCACCCCAAAGACCAGGAAGCAACTCAAGACCCAGACCACAGTGCTGAGCAGCGGGGAGCAATGACCGAGGGCCATTCAAGGAAGGCTTCCTGGAGGAGATAGGGAAGGAGGCAAGGGATGCTCAGAGGAGAGGAAGACCGAAGGGATTCTGATGAGGCATCAGAGCACCCCAAGGTGCCAGAAAAGGGAGAAGGGAGCTTCTGCAGGGAGGTGGAGAAGGCAGACCCGGTGCAGTGCTGCAGAGCCAGGAGGCTCACACAGGTGCTGCTGCCTTCATGAGCTAAAAGACACTTCAGGATTTGGAAATGACACAGAAAAGCAGGGTGTCCCGGTCCCTCCTTTTGCCCAACCCAGCAATCATCCACAAGGCGCCACCCGCTCGAAGCAGGCATCTCCATCCAGGATTGCATGGACAGCGTTTCTGAGCCCAGCCTGTGTTCCTGTTCCTCCCACACACCCAGAGCCCAGCCCACCCACCCAGGTCAAGCTCTGCACATCTACAAATCAGAGCTCAGGCTCCAAAAGAAAATGGGCATTGAGAAAACTTCTGAGAGGGGAGGTTGGGGAGGGAAACAGGGAACTTGGGGTTCTCCACAGAGTGTATTCTGTCTCAGAGCAGAAAGGGTAGTTAGTGGAAAGCACTCTAGGGACCCCCAAGGAACCGGGCTCCAGCAGCCTGCAGGTCTGCAGGGTCAGATGGCCGTGATTTGGGGAACAGCTATGATTCTTCTTTTCATAGAAAGAGGGCTACTTCTCCCTGTCCTGTCCCGTCCCTTTTCTGGAGCCTGGTGCACTGGGAAGATAGGAGACTGGTGCAACTCAAAGCCAGGGCAGGTAGGATTCGGCACACTGAACACTCAAGAGGCACGCATGAGGAAGTCAGACTTGGCAATTACAACAATCCTGCAGACACTCCACCCGGGGACAGACAACCATGCGTGACTCCCCTCCTGCCCAAGGATTACAAGCCCCTTCCTCCTCACCAGCACCATCTGCAGCACCCGGATGACACTGAGGGGGAAGAGGAGGCCAGCCTTCAGTGGAGACGCAAAGGAGTTTGAGGAATGAGGGGCCAAGTGAGAAAGAGGAGAGGAGAGGAAGATGCAGGAGAGGGCCGGTGTCTCCAGGAGAAAGGAAGCAGCGTGACGCGGCCCCCAGAGTCCAGAAGGAAGAGCTGGGAGAGAGCCAGGATCCCACTGAGGACACAGCTCCCAACCCTACCCTCAGCGACCACTTTGCAGGGGCAAGGTTCAGCCTCCGCTCCAGACGGAGGATGTGCTGGAGAAAGGGCTATGTGACCAAACTCTGACATCCGTCCCTCTCCATGGTAAGGGCAGAGGTCACACTCGGCACAAGGCCAAATCCACCTGTGTGGAACTTCCCCATATTTGTAATATTACAGGATATTAGGGTCAGAAGAGAGCTTCAAGGTCGTCTGATCTGAGGCCTCTGTTTTACACTGGAGGACTTTGTGGTTCCAGAGGGTGTGGGCCAGGCGGGGTATAGAGACTGTACACCCTTGGGTAACCTGCAGGATTGCACCAGGTGACCTCTAAATATGCTTTAACCTTCAATCTGGGATCTGAGGGACTTGCCCAAGGCCACCCACACAGCCACTGAGGCTGCAACCACCACCCACAACAGCTCAGACCACCGCTCCATGGAGTAGCCCAAAACGAACCTCCTCTGTCTTCTTCACACCCACCCATCAAACTCTCTCAGAGAACACCACAAGACACTTGATGGTAACTCCACAGAGTCCATCTGGTCCACCACACTAACCACCTCAGGGGGTGGCATGCAGTAGGGATCAATAAATATTTGTTTGAAGAGGTGAATTTCGATCTGTGACAATCATACCTAGAGACGTTCTTGCAAATGCTGCTGTACCAGATGATTCCCCTGTGTAAACATCATATGAAAGATCATGCTAGGACAGATTTGAGGCCAGCCTCAACAACTTAGCAAGACCCTGTTTCAAAATAAAAAGGGCTGGGGGTGTAGCAGAGAAAAACAAAAGTGTGGAGACTGAACAGGCTGAGCGAGCGAATTATTCCAGCACACAAGGTAAGCAATGAGATCCCAAACCATGAGCAGCAAAACTACAAATGGCTTGTGCCGCCTCGTCGATACATCTGGCAGGGCAAAGGTCCTGAGGGGTTATGTCTTCTCTCATCTACTTGTCCTCCACCACATCCTCGGCTCTGCAGCCCTCCCCAGACTGCTCCCCCTCCAGGAAAGGCCCTGGCAACACAACTTCTTTCTTTTCTTTTTGTTTTTTTTTTCCCCCCGATACTGGGGATTGAACCCAGAGACTTTCTACCTTCAAGCTACATCCCCAACCCAGTTTTATTTCTAATTTGGAAACAGGGTCTTGCTAGGTTGATGAGAGTCTCACTACTTGCTGAGGCTGGCCACAAACCTGCAATCCTCCTGTCTCAGCCTCCCAAGTACAGAGATTACAAGCGTGCGCCACCACACCTGGCCCAACACAACTTCTTGTGGTCTCCAGCCATGGCTCCTGCTACCCACACCAGGTTCACCCTGGCTATGACTCCTCTATTTTTTTTTTTTTTTTGGTACTGGGGATTGAACCTATAGGCGTTCTGCCCCCAACCTACACCCCCACCCCTTGTTATTTTGAAACATGATCTCACTAAGTTGCTGAGACTGGCCTTGAACCTGTGGTCCTCCTGTCTCAGCCTCTCAAGAAAGGGGATTACAGGCACATGCTACCACACTGGGATCTGACCTCTTTGTTTCTAATCATTCTCAAGCCTGTTCTTGTTCATGCAGGTGATTTTTTTTTGGGGGGGGGGTCCAAATGCTGTGTACTCATTTATTCAACAAAATATGGCTGAGCGCCTACTATGTGGCCAGCCCCTTTACTGAATTAGGAATTTAGCTGACACCAAGGCTCAGCCCCCACACCAAGACCTTAGAGATTGATGGGGAAACAGACACCAAACAGGTAACTAGACAAGTTTTTAATTGCAATTATAAGGAGAGAAACGCACAGAGCATTAAAAAAAAGCCTAACCTAGTTTATTCCCTAATTTATTCTCTAACATGCCAAGAACACCCTGCCTCAGGGTCTTTGCACTGGCTGTCTCTTCTTCCTAGGTAGCTCCTCCCCAAGCACCCACCCAGGTTGCTCCCTCACTTCCTTTGGGCCTTTATTCAAAAGGGCATTCTATCTCTGAGCTAAACCTCCAACCCTATTTCATTTTTTGATGTTTGAAGCAAGGTTTCCTTAAGTTGCTGAGGGTCTTGCTAAGTTCCTGAGGCTGGCTGCAAACTTGCCATCCTCCTGTCTCAGCCTCCCAAGTCCTGGGATTGAAGACAAGTGCCACCACCCCGGGCTTCCTCTGACGCTTCTGATGCCCTTCCTGCTTCATTTCTTTCTATTTAGCACCTATCCCTTCCTAATACACTTAGCAATTTACTGGTTCGTTCTGTTGACCAGTCTCCCTGCACTAGACTGTGAGCTCCATGAGGGCAGGGATTTAGTTGCTGACTCACTTCTGTGTCCTCTAATCACTCAATAGATGTTTGTCGAATGAATGGCTCGCCACTTGGTTTCATTGTACTGATTTCCTGCCATCTTTCAGCCTCTGGAGATCCTTGTGAGTCTCAGTTCTTCTCTAAAGCATGTGTCATCCCTCCCCTCATCCCCAGCTGCCCACCTAAGCTGAGCAGCACCCACACATTTGAGAAACATGGGTGGGTGGGTGTGTGTGTGTGTGGCGCCCACATGTGCTACTGAGCATCTACTACTGCCTGGACACTGATATAAGTGATACAGGAGATGCAAGATGAATAAAGCCCTCCCCACACTGAGCAAACATCTAGTCTCATGGAAGATACACACATGAAACAGAAAACCAAGAGCGAGGAGAATCAGAGAGGAACTATCTTGGCTATAAGTTGGCATTCAGGTGTGATTGGTGGAGGGGAAGGGTCCATCTTTTCACTTCAATCCAATAACCTGGTCTTTAAGAAAAGAGCTCTATGGCACACCACAGCAAGCATTCCCTCTGTTTGGGAATCTACCCAGCTGTGCTTTTATTCAGACCCCATTTTCCCATCCTGCCTGCAAGCATATCAGGCAATGTCTGATCTACAGTAACTATCAAGATAATATTGTCAGCCAGGAATGGCAGTGCACACCTGTAATCCCAGCACTTGGGAGGCTGAGGCAGGAAGATCACAGGTTAGAGGACAGCCTCAGAAATTTAAGAATAATCTGCAACCTAGTGAGGCCCTATTTCAAAATAAAAAATATAAAGAGCTAGGAGTGTAACTTGGAGGTAGAATGCTCCTGGGTTCAATCCCCAGTACCACGAAGGAAGAAAAGGAGGAGGAGGAAAAAGGAGGAGGAGGAGGAAGAGGAAGAGGAAGAGGAGAAGGAAGGGGAACATATTGTCAGTGAGTTATTTTATCCACCAACAAAACAAGTGGAGCCTACATAATAGGCCCTGTTCTAAGAATTTTACATACATTAAGTATGAATGTTTAAGTTTACATGCCAACTTTACATATACTAAGCATTTAATCCTAACAACCCTATGAAGCAGGAATTATTATTATTATTATTATTATTATTATTATTATTATTGCCCTTTACAAAAGGGGAAACTCACAGAAAGGAGGCACAGAGTAAACAAAATGTTATTTAATTGTAATTATAAGGTGAGAAATACACAGAGCATAAAGAAAGTCTAACCTAGTTTATTCCCTAATTTATTCTCGAACATGCCAGGAAGACCTTGCCTCAGGGCCTTTGCACTGGCTGTCTCTTCTTCCTAGGTGGCTCCTCCCTAGAGGAGCAGCTAGTAAGCAGTAGAACCAGAATTTGGGCACAGGTAGTTGGGCTCCAGAGTCTATGTCCTTAAACACCACACTGTGCTCTTCTCAGAGAGTTGGGAATATCATTGTTGAAGGGGGAACACCTTAGCCAACTGAAGCCCAGACAGGTGGAACAATTTACCTAAGACCACACAGCATATCCAAAACTGAAACCATTCCTCAACATTCATCAATTTACTCAACATTTATTAGGCACCTACCAGGTGCTGGGCACATGCTAGCCCAGGTAAATGGAGATTAATAAAAAGTCTCTGCCTTGGAGGAATTTTCAGTCTGGTGAGAGAGGGTGTGGGGAACCAACATGGAAACCAGGGAATGCGATGGAGCCTTGGCGGTGCTGCACAGACGATCCTGTGAGGCCTGGGGCTTTCTGAAGCAGCAGCAGCTGGTGTGTGTGTGTGTGTGTGTGTGTGTGTGAGAGAGAGAGAGAGAGAGAGAGAGAGAGAGAGAGAGAGAGAGAGAGAGACTGGGGATTGAACCCAAGGGCACTATACCTCTGGACTACACCCCCAGACCTATTTTATTTTATTCTGAAACAGGGTCTCGCTAGGTTGATGAGAGTCTCATTACTTGCTGAGGCTCTCCTCAAACCTGTGATCCTCCTGTCTCAGCCTCCCAAGTACTGGTGTGCACCACCACACCCAACTAGCAGCTATTCTTAATCTTGGTATGTTCAGAAAAAAAAAAAATGGAAGTCATCTCCTGGGGGCTCGAGGCCCCCCAGGCACAAAAGAAGCAGAGCAGTATAGGAAGTGGGGATGGGGCCAGGCCCAGGGTCAAGGGGAGGCTGGGCCACTCCACTCACACACTCACATTCATTCAGATTCCCTGGCTTCCCTGGGCCAAGAAAGAGGTTGACTCTTGTCATGCTGATTGACAGGGACTAGACAGGAAAGGCTCCTGTGCCCCAACCCACCTTTGGCCATCCCCTTCCCCCACTGTGGATGGCCCAGCCCTTACCCTAGTCTTTGGCTTTTGCAGCTGAGAAATATAAGCCAAACTCTAACCCAGAAATTCCTAATTATCCCTAACCTCAGCCATTCCCATTAAACCTGTGCCATGCAGTCATGTTGTGGACTTGAGATTTTTCTTTTTTTGGTACTGGAGATTGAACCCAGGGGCATTCTACCTCTGAGCTACATCCCTGGCTCTTTTTATTTTTTTTATTTCACAATAAGGTCTCACTAAATTGCTAAGACTGGTCTCCAACCAACCTGCAATCCTCCTGTATCAGCCTTCCAAGTACTGGGATTATAGGTGTGCACCACCGCATCCAGTGAGATTTTCCTTTAAATAGAATCTTGTGTGTGTATGTGTGTATGTGTGTGTGTGTGCATGTGTGTTACTGGTACTAGGGATTGTACCCAGGGGCATTATACCTCCGAGCTACACCCCCAGTCCTATTTTTTATTCTTTATTTTGAAACAGGGTCTCACTAGGTTGCAGAGGGCCTCACTACGTAGCTAAGGCCACTAAGACTGGCCGCAAATCTGCAATTCTCCTGTCTCAGCCTCCAAGTACTGGGATTACAAGTGTGCGCCCGGCTTATTTTTATTTCTGAAACAGGGTCTCACTAGGTTCCTGAGAGTCTCACTACTTGCTGAGGCTGTACTCAAACCCATGATCCTCCTGTCTCAGCCTCCGAAGTACTGGGATTATAGGTATAATCCCTGGTGCCACCATGCCCAGCTGTTCATTTTTTTTATCCTGTCCCTAAGCAATAATATTCGGGAAACTGTAGGCTTTGTATGCTAATTCTAACTTTCTAATTCATATTCAAATAAAACATAACTATTAGCTGGGCATTGTGGCATATGCCTGCAATCCCAGTACCTAGAGGCTGATCCAGGAGGATTACAGGTTCAAGGCCAGTCTCAGCAACTTAACAAGACCCTGTCTCAAAATAAAAAATCAAGCCGGGCGTGGTGGCGCACGCTTGTAATCCCAGCATTCGGGAGGCTGAGACCGGAGGATCCAGGTTCGCGGCCAGCCTCAGCTCCCTAGTGAGGCACTCCGCAACTTAGTGAGACCCGGTTTCAAATAAAGAATAAAAAAAATAGGGCTGGGGGTTTGGCTCGGAGGTAGAACGCCCCTGAGTTCAATCCCTAGTACCGCAAAAAAAAATAAATAAAAAAAAAAATTAAAAAAATAAAAAATCAAAAGGGCTAGGGTGGAGCTCAGAGGTAGAAAGACCCTGCGTTCAATCCCCGGTACCAAAATAATAACAATAATAATAATAGCAACTATTAAAATATAAAATGCGTGTCTGAATGCCATCTAAGCACACCTGGTCCCACAGCTGCCACAGCCCCCTATGGGAAACACAGGCCAGTGCTGACGCCATTTGCTGCTCTAGAGCTGGAAGGCTTTCCCCAAAGCCAGGGAAGACCAGGACAGATGTGGTCACTTCCCCACTTCTAATAGGCTCTTGGCCTATGTGGCAGGACAGAGGAGGAAGCCGATTAAAGAGTGCCCAGACCAGGCATTCTCTGCACCTGGTCCCTCCTGCCTGCTGGGCTGGAGCACATACCCCCCTGCTCGCCCCACCCAACCAACACTGAAGAAAGATGGCACCCACCGTGGCCTGAAGGTGAGCCAGGTCCTGCCTATGCAACCCATTCCTCCCCAGGTAAGGAAGACCCCAGAGCCTCGAGGAGGGCATTCCCCCAGACAGGCCTCAAGAGAAGGGATTGACAAAATTTTGCCTGGGAGTTCAGAATTTAAGTTTACATCTACAAGTTCCAAGTGTGGGAATGAGGGACAATGCCAAACTTCAGGATAATAACCTGTTTATATGCATAACATGGTCACCTTTTACAAAGCACTTTTAAGAATCCTTCCAGGGCCCCTCGGAATGTCAATCACCATGCTAGGCATTCGGAGACCCTCCTCCCCTTTTCCTCCTTACCACCATCTGAGAAGTGGGTATTATTTTTATTCTCTCTACAGACACAGAAACAAAAGCAATCGCCCAAATCTTGAAGATGCAAAGAGGCCAAGACCCGTGGCTAATTTCAAGCTGCCAATGGTGATGCCAATGGACGTGGAGCTGGGAGGAGACGCCCATAGCTGGCCTCTGAGTCCCACGGGCTGGGGGTGGAGAAGGTGGTGACCCTCCTGCAGAGAGGCAACTGTCCCAGACTGGGAATCAGGGACAGTTAGACTTATTCCTGGAGAGAGCTTGGGGGCTTCTACAAGTGTTCAGATCAGAAAACTCGATTCTCGAGCACAGACTTGCCCTTCCAGGGCTCAGCAGCCAGCCACTGCCACTCTGACCCAATCAGGTTCAGCCAGTTGGGTGCCCTGCTGTTAGCAACCGGCCCAGATTTGGCAAATATTACAAGGCCTGTTGCTAAGGACAGCCTCCCAACCCCCAAAGGCTGCCAGGCAACTTCTAGGGCAAAGTGTCTGGCATTCTTGCACCCTGGGAATGGATGGCTGAGGCTCCAGCAGGGACCCCTGAACTGGGAAAGGGGTGGGGAGTATATGCACCAGGCCCCTCAACTGTCTCACCAGTTTCCCTTCATTGCCCCATGAAGACCCCGCCCCTAGACGTAGGGGTTGTGGTGAGATTCTATCCTGTCCCCAAGGAACTTCAGTCCTAGGGAAGAACAATATTTTCAGAACTGCAAGTTACAACCCACTAATGGATTGGGAAATCAATTTAGTGGGTCTCAACCAGCACGTGAGATTATGTCTCAGGTAGTCAGGGTGATATTGCACCAGAAAATTTGGGGGTGTGTATAAGTGAGCATAGAACTAGGTGTCAAATGAATTTATTACTGGGGACCATAGTCCAAAAAAAAGCTTGGGAAATTGACAGAGGCAATAGTTCCCATGCCTAGACACACACAAACCCAAGAAAGCAAGAACAGAAGCGGGAGCAGTGTGAGAGGTCAGACCCGGGGAAGACTAGAAGCTTCATCTGGGGACTTTTTTCAGCAAAGAGAAGTAATGGGAGAGAGGGTTGGAAAAGGTAAGGGGAGACTGAAGAATATCTTCCAGTCTATCCTGAAAGTTAGGAGATTCCCTAAGCTCCACCCTGCAGCCCACCCACTGCCCAAAAGGGAGAACCTTACCTCCCTCATCCAGGTAACCTGCCTTCCTAAGTCATGGCGGTGACAAGGTCAGAACATAGCCAGCAGTGTCCAGAGAGTGTGCGTGAGGTCTGCTGGGCCGGGGGATGGCAGACAGCAGCATGCTGGGCACACGCAGGTGGGCAGGCCTGCTCTGGGCCAGTCCTGTGTACCCTGTGGAGCCACAGAACTAGGTCAAACTCCATGCTTGCCTTTAGGGAACATAGCCTTCAGTTCAGAAGACCAAAATAACACACAACTAGAGAACAATTGACAGAAACCACGTCCTGTGTGGGCACAACGCTCGACAGCTACAGAATGACAGGGCAGTGCAACCTAACAGATCTGAACCAATACCCTTGTATTATTGCAGGGGACACTGAGGCCCAGAGGGGAAAAGCATCATGCTAAGGTCACACAGAAAGGATGGGACTGAGCCAGGAGTGGTGGTGCACACTTGTAATCCCAGCACTTGGGAGGCTAAGACAGGAGAGTCACAGGTTCAAGACCACCCTCAGCAACTCAATGAGGCCCTCCACAACTTAGTGAGAACCTGTTTCAAAATAAAAAAGAAAATAGGGCTGGGGGTGTATCTCAGAGGTAGAATGCCCCTGGGTTCAATTCCTAGTACCAAAAAAGACGAAGGAAGGAAGGAAGGAAGAAAGGAAGGAAGGAAGGAAGGAAGGAAGGAAGGAAGGAAGGAAGGAAGGAAGGAAGGAAGGATCAAAATTCTGAACAGGCATCCTCTACACCTTTGTTTCAGTGAGTTCCATTGTTATGGGGTTGTGAAAATTAGTTGTAGTTTTGGTGGACTTTTACCCCATATTGTCAGGGATTTTAGGGATCTGAGATGAAGTATGAACTAGTTTCTAACCATCTGCTTCCTATAATTGGGTGTTTAAGCTCAGCCCTCGCTATCACTTTAAATAGATTTATAGTCTAGAGTGACTTAGGTTATTTCAGTGTTTACTTCAGCTGGTTATCTCCTCCAAGCTGCTGTGTGAGTTGGGCAGGGTTTATTGTCTATTCGCGAAGGTGGTCTGTCTTCACTTTGGTAGTACTATTGACACTGCGAGTGCTGTCTAAAGCAGCCGCGCTTTTCAGGCTTCCTCTGGTGCTCACTGTCTAGGGTATGGATGACTTTGGTGGGCTCTCCTTCAATCGGTTCCATATTGGCGTAACTTGCAGCAGGGTATGCTAGCAAGGTTGTGGAGAAATAGGAACCCTCTTACACTGTTGGTGGGACTGCAAACCTAGTTCAGCTGCTATGGAGATCAGTGTGGAGGTTTCTCAGAAGACTGGGAATGGAACTACCATACAACCCAGCAACAGCACTCCTGGGCATCTTCCCAAAGGAAATGAAATCAGAATATTATTCTGATACTTGCATATCCATGTTCATAGCAGCACAATTTACAATGGCCAAACTATGGAACCAGCCAAGGTACCCGTCAACAGAAGAATGGATCACAATATACTTTGACATACGCACACAAGGGAATTTTGTGCCATAAAGAAGAACGAAATCATGCCTTTTGCAGGAAAATGGATGGACCTTGAGAATATCATACTAAGCAAGTACAGTCTCAAAAAATGAGTATTTGTATGTTTTCTCTTATATGTGGAAGCTATAGAGATATTCGGAAATAAGGGCAACATCAGACAGATGAGCAGAGACTGCAGAGGAGAGTGACTGAGGGGGCTCGGGGATGGGAGACGAGGTCATAAAGAGTGTAATAGTTGAAATAATGCTATGAATGTGTACATAACTACCAATTCCAATATCAAAGACATGCGTGGGGAGGGAGAAGAAGGGGTGAGGGACCCGGTGGGGAGGGCACCAAGAACTGTGTACATGCATATGTCTGACATGCTATACCCCAATGTGATATAAAATCACAATGCACCAAAATTTTTTTTTTTTCGGTACTGGGGATTGAACCCAGGGGAATTCTACCTCCGAGCTATACTCCCAGTCCTATTTTTTATTCTTTATTTTGAAACCGAGTCTCACAAAGTTGCAGAGTGCCTCACTAGGTAGCTGAGGCTGGCCTCAAACCCGGATCCTCTGGTCTCAGCCTCCCAAATGCTGGGATTACAAGCGTGCACCACCACGCCCGGCTTTGCACCAAATTTTTTTTTAAATAAATAAAAAATAAAGGACTGACACTCACTGAGCCAGGACTCATTTCATCCTATATTTGGATAGCCTGGAACAGACTCTGAAACTAGTATAGAAGCACATGGAAGGGAACCTCAACACCTCTTTTTCAGACAAGCTCTGAAACACCACCATCCAGCCATCCATATTAGCTGGCCACTCCCCAGTAGCACTGTAGTAGGTGCTTCCGCTCCAGGTGACAATCCCTCTGGAGAAGAACAGGATGCACCTGCTGCCTCCAGGAAAGGAGGCTGACTCTGTGACCTCGCTGACCTCCTGTGCTGTCAGGAAGCTCTTGAGTCTAACCTTAATCCTTCCTGCTGCAACATCAGCCCAGTTCCTCTTGGCTTGGCCTGGCCTGGTAGAAGGGAGGGTGCTGTGCTGCCCAGGGTCAGCTCCTGGGTCAGCCCAGTCCATTATTCAGAAGGCTTGGCCTGCTAGGGTGGCACAAAAGCCCCAGGAGTGGAGCCAGTCAAATCTTGTGGATGGGGAGAGGGCAAGGGGAGGAGAGAACTGGAACAGGAGGATGCTAGCAGGGGCGTGAGGGGCAGATCAAGCAGATCCCAGGAACCCACTGGGATCTTGAAGTCTAGGCCTGTAGCTTTGAATCTATGGAGGAACAAAAAAATCCTAAGCCTTGTGGCACTTCCTCTTCTTTATACAAGTAACACAAGCTCATTGTTGAACATTTTAAAACAGACAATAAAATAAAATTAGAGAGGGAGCCCAAGACAGTGACTGAGAGAAACATCTCATCTCAGGCGCTGTAAAACTCGAATCAAAACTGCCGTTTTCTTGATGGGAGAAAAAAACAGTGAAAAAGTGAACAAAGTAATGAAAATTGAAATGCAGCTGAACAAAACCCAGAAAGCAGACCAGGGAAAACAAAGGAGCCCCCATGCACAGCAGTGGCACATGCCACAGAACAGCAGCCCCCATTGAGCGAGCTGCCCAGAGCAGGGTATACTAGCACTGAGGCATCTAATGACCTCCTACATACCCAGTGATCAGAAGTGGAGTAAGAGTTTACACACCCTAATCAGGGAGCATATTCCCGCACAATCAACAGTGACCAAAACACCTGGGACAACCAGCTTAAGCCTGTGATGGGAACACCCCATCTCACCTCTCCCTCCAGAGCCAGAGAAGCGTTCAATTGTAAGTTAACTGTGTGGCCAGAGGGGCCCCTGGCAAATGATAGACTTAGTCTAGTGGTTGGATAGGAGCAGAAGTGCGGGAGGGACCCAGAACGCACAGGGCATAGAAACCTTACAGGCCCCCTGGAAAATGCCCTGCATTTAGACTGCACACCTGCCACCAGCAAAGGCAGAGAAAGAGGTGCAGACAGGGCCTGTGGAAAGCACAGAGCCTCGGGCTTACACTGGGTCCAGATCCAGTGATGCCCCCTGCCTACATAGACAATCAGCGGCATAGGGACAGGCCCTGTGGAGCGCTCAGAAACAAGCTTGCAGTGGGAAAGGCACCAGCGGAACTCGGTGCCTGCACTGACATAGATTTCATGTCAGGGTCTAACTACTGCAGACCCATGAGGGCATCTACAAAAGGACATCACCACTATAGGGCTCAGGGCAAATAAGAATGCCTGAAACATGCTCAAAAATCGAATACAGTGAGTAGACATTTAAAAGCTGAAAATATCCACGCAGATCCATGAGGACTACAGAGGTCAAGTTGACTCTGTACTTATATACTTGCAGGGTTTTTGTTTTTGTTGTTGGTTTTGTTTTGTTACTGTTTTTGTTTTGTATTGCTTTGTTTTATTTGTTTGTTTGTTAGTTTAGATAGTTAGTTGCTTTGTTATTTTTTGCTCTTTTGTCTGCTGTCTTCCTCACCCCTTTTACAAGCTTCCCCCCTATCTATATTCTTCTCAACACTTTTTTTCTCTTTACTTTTTCCTCTTTTTTTCTGTCTCATATAAAGACCATTTCATAACACTACACCTAAATACTCTACATTGACTACCAGAATCCCCCCACATATCCACTATCTCTAATCTCCACCATATATCACCTTAACACACTCACACTCTTATTCCACTGGATCATATCTTCTACTTTACCCTATTCTTGCACCATCATTGTGGCTTCTCCCCCCTCACCCAGCCTTCACCACTGAACACAATACAACCCGCCCTTTTATATACCGGCAGACACCTCTAAATCCCTACTGCAGAGATTGGACCAGAGAGGTGAACCACCAGAAAGAACTGCCAGACACCCAGGATGAACTCACCTCAGCTGATAGAAGGAATAGCTCAACATGTCCCACAGCAAGGCCTAAAAATGCAGAGACCAAAAGCTATTCTACTCACACCTCTGAGACAATTCCCCATAACAGAAGCAACAAACAGACCCTAGAAATCAACACCTGAAACCCACCAATGGCACCATTGCAAGGGGCAGAAGAAGGAAACTATCAAGAACCTCAACAGAGAGCCCACAAAATGGGAGAAAATTTTGCCAGCTACTCTTCTTATAGAGGACTAATATCTAGAATATACAGAGAACTCAAGAAACTCACATCTAAGAAAACAAATAACCCAATCAAAAAATGGGCAAATGGAAGCTGGGCTTGGTGGCACAAGCTTGTAGTCCCAGCATTTGGGAGGCTGAGACTGGAGGATCCTGGTTCTCGGCTAGCCTCAGCTGCTTAGTTGCTCTGCAACTTAGTGAGACCCTGTTTCCAAATAAAGAATAAAAAATAGGGCTGGGGGTGAAGCTCAGAGGTAGAATGCCCCTGAGTTCAATCCCCAGTACCGAAAAAAAAAAGGGCAAATGGAGCCAGGTGTGGTGGTGCACAGTTGTAATCCCAGTACTTGGGAGGCTAAGACAGGAGGATCACAGGTTCACGGTCAACCTCAGCTACTTAGTGAGGCCCTCCACAACTTAGTGAGACCCTGTTTCCAAATAAAGAATAAAAAATGGGGCTGGGGGTATAGCTCAAAGGTAGAATGCCTCTGGGTTCAGTCCCAAGTTCCAAAAAAAAAAAAAAAAGGGCAAATGATTTAAATAGACACTTCACAAAAGAAGAAATACAAATGGCCAATAAATGTATGAGGAAATGTTCAACACCATTAGCAATCAGAGAGATGCAAATCAAAACTACCTTGAGATTTCACCTACCCCCAATTAGAATGGTAATCATCAAAAACACAAACAACAACAAATGCTGGCAAGAGTGTGAAGAAGTGGGAACCCCAATACATTGTTGGTGGGATTGCAGATTAGTGCAACCACTTTGGAAAACAGTATGTAGGATCCTCAGACGAATGAGAATGAACCTACCATATGATCCAGCAATACCACTTCTGGGTATCTACCCAAAAGAATGGAAACCAAACTATCAGACCGATGCATGTGTATCTATATTTATAGCCACACAATTGACAATTGCCAAACTATGGAACCAGCCAAGATGTCCAGCAACAGCTGAATGGATTACAAAACTATGGAATATGTACACAATGGAATTTTACTCCACCATAAAGAAGAACAAAATCATGTCATTTGCAGGGAAATGGATGGAACTGGAAAACATTAAGTGAGATTAGTCAATCACAAAAAGTAAAAAATCATATGCTCTCCCTAATATGCAGAAGCTAGGGAGAAAGTGGATCATAAGAGGGACTCTAGACAAAGAAAGAGAAACCTTAGATGAGAAAAGAAGGTGACCTAACTGAAGGTGATGAGAGTGGGAGGAACACCCTAATGTACATGATGTACTTTCACAAACGTATCAATCACTAAACTGAACTTGAGAAGGAGGGAGGAGGAAGGAATGGGGCTGGAATTGGGGAAGGGTTAAATGAGAGATGTGTGCATGTATGCCTTTACCAGCTTTTACCTAACGAAGGTGTACGATCACACTGCAGCAATAATAAAAATAAATAAATAAAAAATAAAACTAGAAAAAAGTCAGACTGAGCTAGGTGTAGTGGTGCAGGTTTGTAATTCCAGTACTTGGGAAGCTGAGACAAGAGAAACTCAGGTTTGAGGACAGTCTCATCAAGTAGTGAGACTCTCATCAACCTAGTGAGACTCTGTTTCAAAATAAAAATGAAATAGTGCTGGTGGTATAGCTTGGAGATAGGATGCCACTGGCTTCAATCCCCAGCACCACAAGAAAAAAGAAAAGAAAAGAAAAAGCGAACTCTCTCAAAAAATACTACCACCCAGCAGTAGCTACTATTAATATTTGGCATAAAGCCTTCCAAACGTTTCTACATGCAAATATCTTTCTTTTTTTTTTTTTTGCGGTACTGGGGATTGAACTCAGAGGCATTCTACCTCCGAGCTATACCCCCAGCCCTATTTTGTATTCTTTATTTTGAAACCGAGTCTCACTAAGTTGCGGAGTGCCTCACTAGGTAGCTGAGGCTGGTCGCGAACCGGGATCCTCCGGTCTCAGCCTCCCGAATGCTGGGATTACAAGCGTGTGCCACCACACCCAGCTTTATTATACTTTATTATTATTTTACTTTATTATTACTTTCTATATACCAGGTACTGTTCTAGCACTGGGCAACAACAGCAAACAAAATATGAGATCCGTGTCCTCATGAGGTTTGCATTTTATGATTGTGTACATGTGTATTCTGTGTATGTAAGTATGTGTGTGCGTATGTCTACTGTGTATGTGCATATATGTACATAGGCATGGATACACTCACATACCTAGCATAGCTCTCTGGGTTATTGAAGTATAAGCAACATTTATCTGTATCAATATGTTTTTCATATAACTGGGATCATATTACACATATGGATTTAAGTCTGTTTTCCCCCATCTATGTCAATAAATATATATGCAGATTAACTGTGAATACTCAGAGTGTTCCCTTGCACAGATCAGGCTTTTCATCAAGTCTACTGCCTGATTTCTTTCCCAGAGGAGACATGAGCTGTGCTCTGGAAGCCCCATCTGATCACACACACACACACACACACACACACACACACACACACACACACCACCGGAGCCCCATGGGAGCCAGCCAACAGCTCACCAGGCAGCACAGCCTAGTCCAGTCCTGGTCTTAGACATCTTTGCAGGATTTTCCAGGACAGATTATTCCCGACAGGAGCAGGAGCGGGTTCCTCCCACTCTCAGCTCCCCCTGCAGGTGGCCGAGGTTCCTGCAGCCGCCGCCTGGGAGCACGAGGCTACCAGTGCCTGCAGCCACCGCCTCCCCAATGCTGGATGTGAGGATAAAGTTAGAGGCTTCCAACCAAAGCACTGGTGATTTCTGGGCCTTGAGAATCCCAGCTGTCCTGGGCCAACCTGGGGAAATTCATACCCATGGACTCCCTAGAAGTGAACTCCTGGCCTCTTGGCGCTGCCTGGGACAGAGCATAAAAGTGAGGCTGAGCATCAGGGAGGCAGGGGCCCGAGGGGCTGAAGTGCAGGGGTCAGTAGGCTCTGTTCCAGTGCTGTCTGCTCGACTGCCTAGCTGTGTAGCCTCAGGCAAGTGCCTTAGCCTCTCTGCACCTCCCTCCTTTCTTGCCTAGAACGGGAGGATAATTCCTATTTCATGAGGTTGTTGTCTGTGTTAAACAGACGATACATGTAGTGAGTTCAAAACACTGCACAGCACAGGGTGGGGGCTCCCACCACGAGCTTTTGCCCTCATTATGCTCTTCAAGCCCCCACTCACCCACCAGGCCTGCCCTGATAGATACTGATTCCCCTGGGACTCTGAGCACAGTTGTCCCTTCTGGCTTCTGGGGTGAGAGAGGGAGAGAGAACATGTAGGGACGTGTGTATGAACACACGTTTGTAAATGAATATGAGGGCGAGTGTGGACATGCAGATTGTATGTGATCGTGTGTGTGTGTGTGTGTGTGTGTGTGTGTGTGTGTGTGTTTTCAAGTAAAAGTGTAGGAGCTAGGAATGCACAGCATGTGTGTGAATACACAATGAGGTTGTGTGTGTGGAAGGGAGGGGGTGAATGCATAGTTTCTGGGAATGTGGATCAAGGGCGTCCATGTGTATCAGGGCGTGAACGTGTGTGAGAGAGTTCAGCCATGAAAATGTGTATGGGTGTGTGCCATGAGTGTATAGGATCGTAGTGTGAGAGGGCTGTGTGTGAATGTCCATGTTCTCCACCCCCATTGTGAGCACACATTTTTTGGTGCAGGGGGTTTCAACAGTGACAAAAATACCCCCAAACTAAAGGGACAGTGCCCCAGACTTTAGACTTTGATTCTTCTCTTTCTAAGCTTTCCAGTTTTCTAAGGAAAAGCTGCTAGTACAACCCAGCCCAGCCTTAAACCCACCCACTGATGAAAACCAGTGCCAGCACCCCCTTCCACACCCCCACTCCTGTGGGGACTGCTCCCTGGGCATGCCCCTGCCCAGGACCCTCACCGTGGGCATCCCTGCCACTCCTGCTTGGGCTCATTTGCACCTCCAGCTCTCTCCCCTCCCTCTGAGGGCCAGGGGGCAGCTCCTTGCCTCCAACTAGAAGTATTAACTCCTGTCCAGACTTGAGAGCACCTACCGCCTGCCTGGGCAGGCCCCACAAGCAGTAAGTAGCTCCCTGCCAGAGGCCAATGGGGGCAGCTTCAGAGCCCACTACCATCCCTTCCCAGGGGCAGACACCTTAGCTCTTTAAGGCAAGCTCAGAAGAGATGTCTGGGAGCTGGGCATGCTGGTGCACTCTTGTAATCCCAGTACTTGGGAGGCTGAGACCGGAGGATCTGGGTTCACGGTCAGTCTCAGCTACTTAGTGAGGCTCTCCGCAACTTAGTGAGACCCTGTTTCAAAAATAAAGAATAAAAATAGGACTGGGGGTGTAGCTCAGAGGTAGAATGCCCCCTGGGTTCAATCCTCAGTACCACAAAAAAAAAAAAAAAGCCAGCCTCGGCAACTTAGGCTCTCAGCAACCTAGTAGGACCCTGTTTCCATATAAGAAATAAACTCAGGTTGTGGGTGTAGCTTGGAGGTAGAATGCCTCTGGGTTCAATCTCTAGCACAAAAAAAAAAAAGATGGTTGAGGGGCAAGAATCTCAGGGAGGGCAGGAGCAGGGCATCAAGAGGGACACTTCCTCTCTTGGCCTCTCTTCCGGGAAGTTGTCTCGGTCGCTAATTCTATACTATGTATTAAGATCATTACACAATGTTCCACAACTGCATGCCAGGCACTTCACACGTCATACATCTTAGCCCCATTTTATAAATGGGAAAACTG
The DNA here is from genome assembly GCA_004027655.1 of Graphiurus murinus. NCBI lineage: Eukaryota > Metazoa > Chordata > Mammalia > Rodentia > Gliridae > Graphiurus > Graphiurus murinus. The sequence continues at coordinate 40,757 of PVLC010003159.1, forward strand.
AGGCTGGGTTAGATTAAATGACTTATCATGGATCACACAATCAATGGTGGCACAGCTGGAATTTGAACCCAGGTCTGTCTGAGAAGTCCTCCCAAGGTCCACACCCACATCTGTCTGTACGTTCTCTAGCTGGCATCCACACCCCGCTGTTCTTCCCTTAGCAGGGGGAAATCCAGAGAGAGAGACAGACAGAAAGAAACATACACACACACACACACACACACACACACACACACACACACACACACCCTCAGGCCTGATGAAGCAAGTAGGAGGAAGAGTGGGCTGGCAGTTGGCAAAGGTTCTAGCAAAGGGGAGTGAGGAGGACCTCGGGAAGAAAGGGAGACGTGGATGAGTGAGGAATGAAGACATGAGGAGGCCCAGTCTCTGCGACACCTGCCTGGGGAGGGCAGCTGCACAGTTTCGTGCAATGTGGCCAAGATGGTAGAAATGGAGGCATGTGGCTGAGCCCCCCAGTATGTGTCCCCCGTGATATCGCCGCCCCAAAGAGGCCCAAGCCATCTTCCTCATGGCCCCTGCTGCCCGGGGGGGGTCTCAGACCCTAAGGGGCCCAGATGCTGGGAACTTCCTGGTGACTGAGCGCCCCAAGCTCTGGAATGCGCCAGGGCTTCATTCCTCAACCCTCCCTCCCAGCCACAGGGAGGTGCTGCTCAAACCCCTGAGCCTACGGGGAAGAGAAACTCGGTGAGACTCCAGATGACTAGCCAGGGTGCCCACAGGGGCAGGTACAGAGAAGGAGCCCCGGACAGGAGACTCAGGAGAGAGGAGGCAGGCAGGGGCCTGAGAAGGCATGGCAGGCAGGAGAGACGGAAGGCAGGGCAAAGGAAGGATTAAGGAGCCAGTGGGGTGGAGTGGGGTCCCTCAGTGAGGCCAGGCTGGGGCAGAAAACACCACAGTGGGGACAGGGCCAACTTCACCTGGAGCCTCACTCGCAGCCCCATCCAGTTCCCATAGGCCTAGCTAAATGCCAGAAGAACCGCTGTCAAAACCGAAGGCCCTTTCACTCTCTCCAGGCCTCTACTCCAGGGAAGGGGAAGGGGCAAGTGTTGCTGCAGTCCTCGGGCCTCTTGAAGTCCTTCTGCCAGAGGGAGGCACAGAAATTGCACCAAACCCCCTTTAACGGTTCCTTGGTGAAAAGCTGTACATGGTGGCGCACACCTGTAATCCCAGTACTTGGGAAGGTGAGATAGGAGGATTGCAGGTTCAAGGACAACCTCAGCAACATAGGGAAGCTTTCCACAAACTAGTAAGACCTTTTTTCCAAACAATAAATAAATAAATAAATAAATAAATAAATAAATAAATAAATAAATAAATAGTGCTGGGGTTGTAGCTCAGAGGTAGAATGCCCCTGGGTTTAATCCCCAGTACCAAAAAAAAAAAAAAAAAAAAAAAAAAAATTCCTTGGTGAGCTGGGCTCACACCTGTAATCTCCATACTTGGAAGGCTGAGACAGGAGGATTGTAGGTTTGATGCCAGCCAGCCTTAGCAATGTAGCAAGACCCTGTTTAAAAAAAAAAATCTTTTTTTTAAGGGCTGGAGGTGTAGCTCAAAGATTGAATCCGGGTTCAATTCCTACTACCACCAAAAAAAAAAAAAAGTTCCTTGGTCCTTGGTGTGTCTGGCTCCCCCCAGGGGAAGGGGCTGGTGATGCAGCCAAGGGGGCTTGAAGTTAAACCACTAAACCTATCCATGAAAAGTAAGTAAGCAGAAGGACTAGGTAAGTAAGCAGGACTAGGTCCGGGGGACCCAGGCCTGGCAGGGAGAAGTCGTCCCTTAGAGCCTGGGAAACAGTCAACACACCTTCCGTAGAGGCCCCTCCCACACATGAGCAGCTCAGAGTCTTACGTGCCACACCACGACTGACCAGAGCCCCCACACCCAGGGAACTCTCAGGAGGACCCTGCTCTCCAAAGGGAGTGTGACATTTTTTTCTCAAATTCACTCAAAACCTGATTTGCAGAAGGAAAAAGGGAGAGACTGGATAATATTCATCAGCCCCATGGAGACCATATGTAAAATGAAGGTAATAGTCCCTGCCTGTGAGGGGAGCTAGGTAAGCATTCAGCACCTGCCTGGCAACATTTAGTTACCTGTGGGGAGGAGCAGCAAAGATAGATGGGAAAGAGGCACAAAATCCTCTCCTCAGCGCGGGGCTCCCGAAGAAGGTGCCTGGGCCAGAAGTGGCTGGTGCTAGGCAGGGTGCTCCAGCCAGGCTCATTTGCATGTCACTTGTACGAGCTTTGTCTGGCCACCAATACTTGTCATTCCTGTCACTTCAAGCCTCTGGGTCGTTCATTGTCTCTATTCCTTCCTCGTACCCCTTCCTGGACTCCTAAGGGCTAGGAGGCCCCAGAGGGAAAGGAGAACCCCAACTGGGGTGGAGGCAGGGGGTCTGAGATGGGACCCAGCATCTGGAGATGCCAGGTACTTGCTGGAAGCCTGGCTTAGGGCGACCCCTACAGGACAATCCCAGAATGCAGGGAAGTGGAGGAGAGCAAGCCCCGGCCCCGCCCCACACCCAGTCCATGGCGACTGGCTCCGATTAGGGTGCACCAAGGAGTCCGGGAGGGGGAGATGTCTGTCCCCCACCAGATCCTGACACAATCCAGAAGCTCACATCCCCCAAGTAGCCAAGACTAAGGGGATCAGCATGGGTTGTGCCAAGGGGAAAAACAGGATTATTTTGGAACTCCAGGTTCTAGGTTATACTCATCCAGATATCCAGGGACCGGTGCCCGTGCCCACCTAGGATACCATAAGCCACATACAGCCCAGCAGTGGGAGAGATTGTGATTTCACTTTGGGGAGAATTTGGGGAGCGGATAGGGTTGTGAAGAACTGGAGAAGCCTCATACTGCTGTACTGAAGCCGACAGGGCTGAAGCCAGGGGAACGGGCTACAGCTGGCAGGATTGAAGTCAGGGACCTCCGCAGCAATGGCGCTCTTGGGACTCCCTGGGGAACACCCAGCTCCCTTCCCATTCAGAGGCAGTTTCTGCCCATCCAGTTCAGCGGGAGGAGAACAAAAAGGGCAAATGCAGAGACAGCAACATTGGACAAGGGGGGAAAATGTCAAAAATGCTCTGAGCCTGCATTTTGCTTGTTGACATACCCAGATGCTCAGGCCTTCGCCGTGGGGCTCCTCCGCCTGCCGCCCCTGCCCTGGCTCAGGCGTGTGAATGGGGGCACCGGGGAGGGCAAAGCAAAGGGTGTGTGTGTGAACAAGTGAAGTCATTCTCTCTGGGTGGCTCCTTTTAATTAACACCCTGAAAAACTCCCAGCCAGCAAAATTGAGTCTTGCCAACTGGGAGTCCCACCCCTCTGGCTCATCCAGGGCCTGGGGGCACTAAGGGGACAGGAAATCTGAGGCAGGGGAGGAAGCGGCCTGCTGAAGGCCCGGGCATTCGACAAGCCTTCCCAGTCCTCTGAGGACCCTGGGCAGGACAACAGCAAGGACTTTAAGGGCCAGGTGGCCTCTGGGAAACTTGGATTGAGTTGTTGTAGAACAGGGGAGTGGAGGTTGGCAAGACATTGGTAGCTCCCCCAGGGGGACCAGCCCAGTGTCCAGCCCTGCAGGTTACAGGACATCAAGGTGACACCAAGGCTCGAGCGCTGACAAGGCATTTGGGCCTCCCTCTGACCATTTCAGTTGTACCCAACATCCTAAGCAAAGTCACCTAGTCCATCATGGTCAACCTCCAGAACCCAGGCCCCAGGGCTGGCAGCAGCAAGTTTAGTGCAGGAAGGATGCAAAGCAAGCCTCATCCCCTTCCCTCAAGACCTCAGCCCCAGGCCAGAGGCCAAACCTTTAGCTTGTCCATGCCCACCTCTTCCCTCAAAACTCTTCTCCTGGCGACTGCTTGACAAACATCCCTGAATCCGTAAGATCCTTCCATCTGGTACGTTCAGTTCCAACTTTTGCATGCACACCCAGCCAGAAACTGACACTTATGTCCCCCAGCAGGCTGGGAGTTCCAGGGGACATGGCCCGAGCCCCAGCCCCTCAGACTAGACAGTCCACAGAAGGGACGTAGCCCCGCTCACCACGAACATGGACAGTGAGGGCGGAGTGCAGAGCACCAAGACTCGGGACTTTTCTGGATGGGGAGACAGGAGCCCCAGCTTCAGTCTCTCTGCTGCTTGCACAGGATCCCTGTGTGGCCTCAGATTCAGGGCTCTCCACCTCAGGGCTAGGCTCAGTAGCCTTGGGGGCCCACTCTGACAGTCTCTGATATTAAAACTATCTAGTATCCTCTAGCGTTCCTGGAGGAAGGGACACTAAGACACCGGGAAAATGCTAAGTGCAGAACCATGCTGGTGCGGCCCTGGTTCAACAGGAACCGATTCTCGATCCCCGGGCTGGGAGCATGGATCCCTTTGGGCTCTCCCTGGGTCTAGAGAACCACTTCCAAGCCTCTCCAGCTCTGGGGAGGAGTGCAGATCAAATATGAGCTGGGAATCGAAGCACAGACATAGTGGAGAGTGACTGGAACCTGACCACGACCCCAAGGGGCCTTCCCAACTGCTGGTGGTCCCTTCCGGATATTTCTGGGACTGAGCGACCAGAACGCACTGGCCCAGAGGACAGGACTACCCCTGCCAAACCCATGGCGCCCTGCCACTAGCCACAGAGGGTACACGTCCTTGGGAGACCCCACCCTGCGGCTCAGGCTATTAGGAGAGGTGGGGCTTGATTTCAGGCAACAGTGGAGAAAGGATAGGGTGACTGCTCTTGGGTACAGAGGGGTGTGTTGGGGAACAAAAGCGTCCTGAGCCTGAGGCTGAGTGGGAGCCTGGGCAGAGCAGGCACCGCCCGACGCGGAGGCCTCCAGCCCCCGCCCAGCTGAGCTGCCGGTTCCCATCACACCCTGGGCAGTAAAACCTGCTTTTATGGTTGTTGCGGGGGTTGCTACTTTCCTTGGGGAGGGGGGCTGTTGTGTCTGCGTATCTTTGTGCAAATACACCTGTGTTGATGTGAACAGATGTCTGAGGTTCCGTGCATGTGTATGTGAAGACTGTGTGTGCCCACAAGTGTGTTTGTGAGGACATATCGATGTGGAATATAATAGCTCCCACTTTATCGAGTTTTTTTAAATGTACCCAGCACTTTTCTATCATTCTCACAACAATACTATAATGAAGATATTCTAGCTATCCCCATTTTATAGATTAGGGAAACAGTGTTGGAAAGATTCAGTAATTGACCAAAAGTCACATTAACTAGGAAGGGACAGAGCTGAGATGCTTGCTCTACTGCTCCATGTCTTTGTGCTTGTACACAGGTATATGAGAACGCAGGCCTAACATCTGCACATCTGTCTGCGTGTATCTGTCTTTACCATCTAAACCTGCTCATGTGAGTCTGTGCATACTGTGTTCGTGGCAGGCCGGCCAGTAGCTGGGATTACCAGAATATTAGGAACAACGACCCTCTCCGAGGACAGTGACAGTATTTTCTAACACTGAAAACAGAGAAGGTGGTGCTCAATTAGGGACACAGAACTTTGCCATCAAAACTGCTACAGGAAATGACAGTGTTCGGCCAGCCCAGTCCCTTGGCTAGCAAACAAGGCAGTTTGTCCCCTCCGAGGAGGAGCCCAGTGCCCGCAGATGAAACCAGCCAGAGCAGAGGTCCCGAACCAGCAGGGGGGAGTCGCTGGAAGGGGGCCCCTGGGAGAGTAGCTGAGACCCTTTGGGCTGCCTGTGCCGTGTTCTACAGCGTCGCCCCGGGGGCAGAGACCACCGGACGGACCTGGCCCGGCGCCGGGTTGGGGGCCTCGGGGCTGCACAGGGCCCTGGGAACCAGGGGCGGCGGCGGGCTGCAGGCGGCAGGCGGCGGCGGGGGCGGGGCCGCAGCTTCGGGCCGGGTGGCAGATGCCCATTGGCTGGCGCGAGCGCTCCCACGGCCCGCGGGGCCCAGGGCGGCGCCGGCTGCGCCCGCTCGGCTGTGACTCACCCCCCACCCCACCCCGGAGCTGGACGCCCGCCCGGCCGCTTCCCACCCAAGCCCCACCCGCCCGCTAAGCCGGGACAGCCTGAGTCAGCCCGGAGCCGGCCGCCCGCCGCCCCAGCGCGTCCTCGGGGGTGGGGGAGCTGCTCCCATCCCTATGGGAGAATCCGCCCCGCTGCAGGGGAGCAGAATCTCGCCTCTGTTCCTCTGGGGGCTCCATGTGTCTGTCAGAGAGCTGATGGGGACTTCTGTCCCTTCGACATGAGAGGTTCTGTGCTGGGCACGTTGGCACACTCCAGTAATCCCAGTACTTAGGAGGCTGAGACAGGAGAATCATAGGTTTGAGGTCAGGCTTAGCAACTTAGTGACACCCTCAGAAACTTAGTGAGACCCGGTTTCAAAGTTAAAAATAAAACGGGTTGGGGATGGAAGTCCGAGATAGAATGCCCATGGGAAGGAAGGGCAGGAGGGAGAGAGAAAGGAAAAGAAGAAGGAGAGAGGGAGAGACCTCGGTGTCTCACTCTCAGCCATTTACAGGACTAGCTGATAGACTGTGGCCTTTGGAGCCTGCATCTTGGTCCCTCCAGGACCATTTCCAGATCATCTGTGCCCCCTCCACCCCCACACTTCCGCGCTGTCTGACAGAGGCCAGGACAGGTGTGCTGGGGCTCCACTGCAGCAATCCTTCAGCTTGGCTTCTGCCCTCCTCCACCTGGCCAGGGCCCTGAAGCTACACTGCAGGTCAGCCTGGAGGCAGCCCCTTCAACTCCAGGGCTGTTCCTTCAAGATCTCAAAGTGATCTTAAAATGATCTCGAAGCAAAACCTCAAAGGGATCCCTTTTTTTTTTTTTTTTTTTTTTTTGCGGTACTGGGGATTGAACCCAGGGGCATTCTACCTCCAAGCTACACCCCCAGTCCTATTTTTTTATTCTTTATTTTGAAACCAGGTCTCACTAAGTTGTGGAGTGCCTCACTAGGTAGCTGAGGCTGGCCTCGAACCCGGATCCTCCGGTTTCAGCCTCCCGAATGCTGGGATTACAAGCGTGCGCCACCACGCCCGGCTCAAAGGGATCCCTTTAAAAGGAAAAGGACTCTTAATTGTGCGCAAAGACTGCTGGATGCCGAGTCCTAACCTAGGAGCTTTGAGATCATCTCATCTACTGCTGCTCATAGCAACTCCAAAAACAAACACCACCCCCACTTTACAGAGACGAAACTGAGGCATATGTGAGAGTCTGAATGTGAACCCAGGACTGTCTAGCTCTGAAACATATGCTCTTTGCCTGGCTGTGACTGCCCCCTGAACACCCTTGCTAGTGGTGGCCCCCAGCTGGCCCCATTAAACTACAGCAAATGGGGTGGGGGAGCCAATTCCACAGGGAGGCCCAGTTCTCAACTTCAGGCTTTCCTGCCCAAGGAAGATCACTGACGGCTGTGAAAGAGAATGGGGTGGGGAGCGGAAAGAAGCCGACAGTCAGCACATGTGGGGTTTAAAGGAGGCAACAGGGTGTGCCAGATTCCCAGCAGGGACCAGGCTGGGGAAAGACACTCAGCGTGGTCCACACATTCTGTATGGAACACGTGCACTCGTGGTAACTTCTGGACACACTCAGTGTACAAATCCCGCAATCTGTGGGGGTCATGCACAGACTCACAGACACAATTCCACCTGTATGTTTCATGCAACGCACACCTGGTTTAAGAATGTTACAAGCCCAGCACGATGGCACACACCTGCAGTCCCAGCTTCTGAGGAGGCCAGCACATGAGGATCCCAGGAGTTTAAGATTAGCTTGGGTAACAGTGAGACTCCTATCTCAAAAAAAAAAAAAAAGAATTGCTATAAGCACAACACACATATAAAGGAGTCAGTGGAATTGTTACACACAGACTCACAAGGGTTTGTGGGTCATTATGCATACACTATCAGAACCACCAACAAGAGAGGGCTGGAGGAGTGGAGGAGTGAGAAGGTGTAAGGTGTAGAGGTGTGAAGGTTCAGGAGCAAAACAGTCCAAGGGCCAAGCCAGACCCGCTCAAGTCTCAACCCAAAAACCCAGACCACTCCACTCCCCACACCTGCTTACTGGACAGACCACGGCCAGTCGCTGCCCTCTGCCCTCTGGGTCCAAGACCTGGACTATCATGTGCACAAGAGGGACACACACACACACACACAAACACAGGCCTTCCAGAAAACATCTATCTGAACACTGATTCACAAGGATATCTTCCCCAAACATGACACACAAAAGCCACGCAGGCCTTTCCAGCAAGCATGCACACGGGACAGTCACTCAGGCCCCCGGCCTCCCTGCAACATATTTCCATGCAAGACCCTCCTTTGTGTGTGCCAGGGGTCCACCACACACTAGTGACTATCCACGGCCTCGCCCCCACCCATGGATACATGTGCACAATCCATCAGGAATACAAATGCACACACAACCCCAATGCACATACAAGAGCAGTGATGAGTGTGCCCAGACCACAAGCGGGACATGCCTCAACCCACCACAAAAGGAATCCCCACAGCACACCCCACTGCCCCTTCACCCTCTGTCTTGGCAAAAACAAGGCCTGGGCTTGCCCATCCCCTCCCTACCTGAGACAAGCCCTGCCCTGCCTGCCCCAGCCTGCTTGGGTGGGGCAGCCTGCTCCTAGCGCCAGCTGCTAGCTCAGCACGGGCAGGCTGCCCGCTGCTCCAGCACGTTGCTGGCCCCACCCCCTCCTGCTAAGCCTGCCACCTCAGCAGCTGGCCCGGGCCTGGGCCCCACCTAGCCCATTTCTGCAAGCCTACGGGTGTGCGGGGCTCCTGACCCCAAAGCTGGGGTCCAGAAGGGGGGCCTGCCATCCAGGCCCCAGGAAAAGGGGAAGCTCAGCTTAGAGCCTCCTACCACCACCCCTTCTTAAATGGACCCCTCCTCACCTACAGCCACAGGTAGCTTCCAGGTAGCAGGAAGCCATGCACACCTGGAGCTCCAACTCAATCCCACTCAAGGTGTGCCATCTACACTGTCCCCTCACCCACAGACAATCATCCTCACACTGGAGCAGACACAGCCAGTACCTGCCTCGGCCCTTAGCACACAGCCCTGCACATCATAGCTCCATCCCATCACGCTCTCCCAGCACACTTCACACAAAGTCCCAACGCCACCACGTGCGGCCTCACAAAACCCTCATCCTCCACACAGGGTTGCACACAGCCGCTATAAAACATACACAGACACAGTGAACCTGTGCATGCCAGAAACAGACTCCCAGTGTCCTGAGGTGCCTGTCATTGATTGTTCCCAGTGCAGCCATGCCAGCTCTGGGGGAACTGGGGCAGGGGGAGTCTTTGCACACTGCCCCTCTATTGTGTATGCAGTTAGGACACATTGAACCCAAGGCTTTATTTTGCCCCTTGCTCTGCCCCTATCCTAGAGCTACAATAAATGTGGGAGGCTAGGAGATGTAACCCAAAAGCCATGTCCTCTCACAGACCAGTCCCTGGCATTGGGGGGCAGCGCCAAAAAAAAAATATGCTAAGGGCTGGTTTGAGCACAAGCCATCAGGACCTGAGGCACTAAGGTGCATCCCCGGGGCCTGCTGACCCAGGAGGGGCCGCACAAGGGCCTGGCAGAGGCGGGCAGCGACAAAGTGGTAGAAGAGGCATTGGGAATAGGGCCTGGGTTCAAAAAGTAGTACAGGCCCTGGGGCCACAGTGAGGAGGCCAGGCCCTTGGAGGGGGCAGAGAGGGGCTTCTCCTCCCAGCACCCCTCTCTCCTCCATCTTGTGGCCTGGAGTCAGGTAACAAGTGTTCACAGGCCCATTGTGGCCCTCTGGGGCTGACCCTGCTCTCTTTCTAGATCCTGATGCCAACAGAATCAAATATTCAGTTTTTGGTTTTACTGGGGATTGAACCTGGGGGTGTTGTACCTCCATGCTACACCTTCAGGTCTATTTTATTGTTATTTTGAAACAGTCTCACTAGGTTTTTGAGTCTCACTGCTTGCTGAGGCTGTCCTCGAACATGTGATCCTCCTATCTCAGCCTCTCAAGTACCGGGGGTTACAGGCTTGAGCCACCACACCCGGCTATGTGTTCAGTTTTTGAAAATTCATCGAGCTGTGTGCTTATGACATAAGTACTTCTCTCTCCATACAAGTTATACTTCAATGAAAAAAATCGTCTTTTTTTTTTTTTGGTACACTATGATTAAACATAATAGTGGTATTCATTGTTACATTACATACTTGTACACACACATACATAATTGGGTCAATTTCTTTCCCTCCAGCCTCCTTCAGGCCCCCTTTCTCTACTCTACTGGACTCTCTTCTGTTTCCATCAAATCTTCCTTTCCTTTTTAATGAAATTTTTTGTTTTTTTTTTTCAGTACTGGGGATTGAACCCAGGGGCATTCTACCTCCAAGCTACACCCCTAGTCCTATCTTTTATTCTTTATTTTGAAACAAGGTCTCACTAAGTTGCAGAGGGCCTCACTAAATAGCTGAGACTAGCAACAAACCCGGATCCTCCAGTCTCAGCCTCCCAAGTACTGGGATTACAAGCGTGCGCCACCACGCCCGGCTAATGAATTTTTTTTCAATCAGTCCCCATTTGCATCCATGTTTTCTAGATTCCTGTGAGCGTGTCTGTCTGTGCCTGTCTGTGCCTGCCTGCACCCATGCACATACAACCTCCTCCTTCCTTGTCGCTGGAGCCCGAGGCCCTCTGTGTGTGTGCATACACACGCAGGAAAGCACACACACCTGCCCAGCTCCCTGGTGCCAGCAAGGCTGCAGCTGCAGAGGGTGGGGAGGGAACACAGGCAGACCCCTCTTCCATTGAGACAACTATGCCAGGCGCGGGGATACAGGCACCCTTAGTCCAAGCCAACCTCACTGTTGGCTGGGGAGACCTGGATGCAGTCAAAAGGGCCATGGGGTGGGGTTCGGGTAGTGGGGAGCAGGACCTCGGAGGGTGGTCCAGGAAGGACTTAAGCAAATGATAAGTTAGGAAGATCCAATGTCCACAAAATGAGTGTCAGCCATTTGAAGTACATTCCTGGAGCGAGGGGCCAGGTGTGTAGCTTCCTCAAGCAACCTGCCAAGAGAAGTGTCAGGGGGAGGGAAAGGGCGGCTGCAGAGGTGGTCCTCAGCAGGGCCAGGGTCAGGCAGGGCCCTGAAGGCCAAGCGTCCTTGGATATTCCCAAGGAAGGGATTTGGTCTGGGCCATGACCTGAATGGAATCAACTGGAAGGAGTGCTGTGGAAGGAGACGCACTAGACTGGGAGTGAGGACACTTCTCACCCTGGCTCTGCTCCCTGACGGCTCCCTCTAAGCCCCCAAAACAACAGGCTGCTGGACCTCTGAGCTGCTGACTTACAAGGCCAGCTGTGTTCTGATGGGGCAGATGTGCCCCCTCCCATGCCTGCCACCCTTGACCTGCTGGGTCCTGCCACCCTCAACTCCACTCACAGCTGGGTGCAGGCAGGGACCTCCCACGCTGGCCTCAGCAGGCTGTACCAATGGACCCAGCAGTCAGGCGCTGCCCCCTACTGGAGGAATGGGAGCCAGCAGGTTACACAAGCAGTGTGGCGCCCTCTAAGGGAGCTCCTGCCACTCTCTCCTGGTACTCAAACCTTGAGTGCACAGTGTAGCAGAGGATACACACCTGCAGAAACAGGGCTGCCCCGCCCCACTCAGCACCAGCTCCCCATCCACCCCCCCCACTTTCCAGCAATGCCAAGAGTGCTGGAAATAGGTGAATAGAACTAAAATCAACTCCAAGCACCACTCAACAAGTCACATCCTGGAGCAGGGCTGCATCCCCCCGCAGGAGGATAGGGAGCTTCCTCTGATTTGCACAAAACCATCCTGTGCTGGCCTGCAACCAGGAGCCTCCAGGTCTGGCTCCAGAAATAGGGAGGCTGACACTGGGTTGCAAGCAGAGCTCCACTCTGGGAGGCTGCAGTTTCCTCCCTGTTCCTCTTCTGCCCCCTGGTGGACACCTGAGGAACATCCTGTTTGTACAAGTGCAATCTTGCCTCAAGGTTGGTGCCCATTCTTCAGGGGTTCACACAGGCTGAGCAGCAGGCTATAGGGAAAGGTGAAAATCCAGGGTTCCTCATATGCCACACTTCTCTGTGTCCTTTCAGTCTTCATCACAGCACTGCCTCCCAATGCCAATATTGACTTGAATTCTGGCAAACAAAGGCACGAGTTGGAGACTTTGCCCCTTTTGTCTTCCTCCCTCCATCCAGTCTCTGCCTGCCTAGTCTGCTGTGCTGCAGGAACCAAGGCAAACCCCTTCTCTCTGATTTCAGCCACCCTACCTGGACCCAGACCCCAAAGACAGTTTCCTGTTGCATGTGTGATCTTGACCAGGACAATGTTTCAAAACATTTAGATTAGTTGCCAACATTTAAAAATCAGACTTACTAATCCAAACACCAATAGCCAGCTGATTTTCGACAAAGGCACCAGACACATATGTTGGAGAAAAGAGAGCCTTTTCAACAAATAGTGTTGGGAAAACTGGTTATCCAGTTGTAGAAAAATGGCACTCAAGACAGATCAAAGACCTGAAGTTAGACCAGAGACTGTGAAGCTACTAGAGGAGGGCAGAGGTTCAACACTCCAACATGTAGGCACAGGTGGGAACTTCCTCAACAAGACCCCCAAAGCTCAGGAAATTAAAACAAGAATTAATAAGTGGGATGGCATCAAACTAAAAAGTTTCTGCACATCAAAGGAAACCATCAAGAGTCTAAAGAGAAAACCTACTTGGGAACCTGAAGGTGTCCTCAAACCAAGTACTAGGATTATAGGTGTGTGCCACCATGCCCGGCTCTGTAGTCACTTAAAAATGTAAAAAAGAAACAGGTAAGATTAATTTAATAATATATTTTATGTAACCCAACATATCCCAAATATTATTTTTAAATGTAATCAACATAAAAATATTGTGTTATTTTTCTCTCATACTAAGTCTTCAAGATCTGGTGTGTACAGTGGAATTCTACTCAGCAATAGAGAACAAAATAATGTCATTTGCAAGAAAATGGATGGACCTGAAGAACATTATGTTAAGTGAGATTAGTCAGTCACAGAAAGTGGAGGGTCTTTTGTTTTCTCTCATAGCAAAAGCTAGGGAGTAATTGGGACACCAGAGGGACTTCAGATAATGGAGGGAAAACTCCAGTGAAGCCAGGAAGGTGGTCTAGTGGAGGGTGGAGAGAGGAGGATCAATGAAGGAAACACATTCTGTGCATTTGGGAGAATACTAGTGTCAACCCCAATCCCCTTTATAGGGAAGGGGGAGTGGGGAGGGAGCTGAGAGAAAGTCCCCCAAGTGCTGTGTGAATGTATGTCACCATCACTGTGAACTACATTATGATGTGAGACTCTAAAGCACCAATAAAAGTATAAAAAAAGAAGATCCGGTGTGTAATTTAGCACTTTCTGCACGTCTCAATTCAGATTAGCTGCATTTTAACAACTCAGCAGCCACTTGGAGCTGGCACAATGGCGCGCACCTGTAATCCCAGTGACTCAGGAGGCTGAGGCAGGAGGATTGCAAGTTAAGGTCAGCCTGAGCAACTTAGCAAGACCCTATGTCAAAATTTAAAAGGGGGGGGGTGGGAACACAGCCCAATGATAAAGGCCCCCCGGGTTTGATCCCCAGGGCCGGAAAAAAAAATAACCACTGCAAGTAGTCCTACCTTATTGGACAGCACAGCTCTAGAAGCTCCCAACCCCACCCTGGAGGCCAAGCAGTTCCCTGCCATCTGGTGGGTATACTCCTCACCAGGAGCAGGAGGCCATAGGCAGAGGAGTGACATCGAGGATCACTAAAGCGAGGTGCCTCTGGCCCAGGCTGAGAGTGGCACTGACTGTTCTTAAAGTGCAAGCAGCTCTCATTGGCCTCAATTCTCACCATTCCCTCTTACTCTCCCAACAACAAAGCCAAGTGTCAGATGTCATTTCTCATTATGCTTAGGCCAGCCTATAAAAAGAATAAAAGAAAATTAAACCACCCTCACACTTATAGTTCACTCTATAGTGTGATAATGAGAGGCCCACGTGCTTGGAGAAAAGTAGGACAAACAGAATTCTTTTCTTTTTTTTTTTTTTTTTTTGTTGTTGTTGTGGTGGTGGTTGTGCTGACAATTGAACCCAGGGGCATTCTACCCCAGCCCCTTTTTTTTTTTTTTTTTTTTTTTTTTTTTTTTTTTTTTTTTTTTTTTTTTTTTTTTTTTTTTGCTAAGTTGCTGAGGGTTTCACTAAATTGCTGAGGCTGGCCTCAAACCTGCAATCTTATTCTCCCAAGTACTGGAATTACAGCTATGCACCACTGTTCCCTGGCAAAAGAACATAATTCTTTTTTAACATGAAGTTGTTAATATCCAAAGTTTTCTTGATTTTGTTGTTGTTTGTTTGCTATTCTATCTCCAAGCTACACTCCCAGCCCTACTTTATTTTTTATTTGGAAACGTTCTCACTAAATTGATAAAAGCCTCACTAAGTTGCTGAGGCTGTTTTCAAACCTGAGATCCTCCTGTCTCTGCCTCCCAAGTACTGGGATTACAGGCATGTACCACTACGCCCGGCATATCCAAAGTTTTTAATGTACAAACGTGTATCTCTCCACATTTTCTTACCCCAGACCTATTTTACTCTTACCTTAGCTTCCTGGCCCCTGTTGACATTTGAAATTTTGACCCCCTAAACCAAAATAATCTCCAAGGTGCCTGTATTCTTACTGTTCTGATCAAACCCAAAGGTGAGACACAGCGGGAAAGAAATGTAGCATCTGGAGCAGGCTTCCTTGGGGCCACAGAGTTTTTCTGGGCACTCCCCATAATGCCCTCCAGGGGGAGCCTGGAGCCTGAGTAAAGACACCAGAGGGCACCAAGGTGACCAGCCATCTTGCTTTCCTGTCCCCTACCCTACACTATGCCCACCAAGAAAGGTCCACTCCTCAGTCCTCTCTCAAAAGTTTCCCCTAGGGGCCAGGCACATGGTGCACAGTTGTAATCCCAGTACTTTGGAGGCTGAGACAGGAGGATGGCAGGTTCGCAGCCAGCCTCAGCAACTGTGAGGTTCTCTGCAACTTAGTGAGACCCTGTTTCAAAATAAAAAATGAAATAGGACCAGGGGTGTAGATCAGAGGTAGAATACTCCTCGGTTCAATCCCAAGCACCACACACAAAAAAAGTGTCCCCTGGGGGGAAAAGGACAGGCAAAATAATCTGGCAAAAGCTCAGGTTTAAGTCCAAGCCCTGCATCCTGATCCAAGTCCTAATGCCAAATACTTAGACAACCCCAAGCTGAGATGGCTGCTGTAACAGTATTTGGGAGACTGAGACAGGATCGCAGGTTTGAGGCCAGCCTCAGCAACACAGCAAGACTCTCAGCAACCTAGTGAGATTTGTTTCAAAATAAAATAGTGCTGGGGTGTGCAGGAGGATGTTTCACACAGGTAGAATGCCCCTGGTTTCAATTACCATTCAATTACACACACACACACACACACACACACACACACACACACACACACGGTACAGCAAGGAATGGTGGTGCACACCTATAATTCCCAGTACTTGGAAGGCTGAGACAGGAGGATCACAGGCTCCAGGCCAGCCTCAGCAACTAACTGGGTGAGAGCTTGTTTCAAAATGTAAAAGGGCAGCCGGGCGTGGTGGTGCACGCTTGTAATCCCAGCATTCGGGAGGCTGAGACAGGAGGATCCGGGTTCATGGCCAGCTTCAGCTACCTAGTGAGGCCCTCCACAACTTAATGAGACCCTGTTTCAAAATAAAGAGTAAAAAATAGGGCTGGAGGTATAGCTCAGAGGTAGAATGCCCCTGAGTTCAATCCCCAGTACCACAAAAAAAAAAAAAAAAAATGTAAAAGGGCTAGGGTTCTGGGATTACAGGTATACACCACTGTTCCCTGGCAAAAGTACCAAAAAAACCCACTAGCATAATACCACTTATGTAATGTAACCACATATATATATAGGGGGGGGGGGGATTTAGTACTTACTTCCAAGGTTGAAATGATGTGATGCAGTACAAGCTCTGCATGAAGCAGATGCAGCCATCCCTCTGTATGGGGTCTGGTTGCAGGACCCTCTTGGGATACCAAAATCCTCAGATGCTCAAGTCTCTTCCATAAGATGATTTTGTATTTGCATAGAACACACCCACATCCTCCTGCACACTCTAAATCATGTCCAGATTACTCACAATACCTGACACAATGTAAATACTATGTAAATAGTGTTTGACTATATTGTTCAGGGAATAACTACAAGAAAAAAACAGCTGCACTTGTTCAATACAGATTCAACTCTTTTTGGAGTATTTTCTATCCATGATTGGTAGAATCCTCAGATGCAGAACCACAAATATGTAAGGTTGACTATACTTAAGAAATTTTCGGCTGGGCATGATGGCACATGCCTGTAATCCCAGTATTTGGGAGGCTGAGACAGGAGGATAGCAGGTTCTAGGACAGCCTCAGTCACTTAGGCTCCCAGCAACTTAGCAAGACTCTGTTTCAAAAAAGGGGGCTGGAGCTGGGTGTGGTGGCCCACACTTGTAATCCCAGTACTTGGGAGGCTGAGACTGGAGGATCTGGGTTTGAGGCCAGACTCAGCTACTTAGTGAGGTCCTCTGCAACTTAGTAAGACCCTGTTTCAAAATAAAGAATAAAAAATAGGCTTGAGGGTGTAGCTCAGAGGTAGAATGCCCTTGAGTTCCATCTCCAGTACTCCCCCAAAAGGGGGGGCTGGGGTGTAGTTCAGAGGTAAAACACCCCTGGGTTCAATCCCCAGCTCCACAAAAGAAGAAAAAAGAGCCGGGCGTGGTGGCGCACGCTTGTAATCCCAGCATTCGGGAGGCTGAGACAGGAGGATCCGGGTTCACGGCCAGCCTCAGCTACCTAGTGAGGCACTCCGCAACTTAGTGAGACTCGGTTTCAAAATAAAGAATAAAATATAGGGCTGGGGGTATAGCTCGGAGGTAGAATGCCCCCGAGTTCAATCCCCAGTACCGCAAAAAAAAAAAGAAGAAAAAAGAAAGAAATGTTGGCTTCCAGCCGGGCTTAGGGGCACATGCTTGTAATCCCAGTACTTGGAAGCTGAGACCAGAGGATCCGGTTCACTGCCAGCCTCAACTACTTTGTGAGGCCCTCCACAACTTAGTAAGACCCTGTTTCAAAATAAAGAATAAAAAATAGGACTGGGGGTCGGAGGAGAATGTCCCTGGGTTCAATCCTCAGTACTGCAAAAAAAAAAAAAAAAAAAAAAAAAGAAAGGAAAAAGAAATGTTAGCTTCCCAAGTTTCCTCATCTAATGAGAACTGGATCTGGATTTACACCTCCTATATTTGTTTAAATTTTGACAGGTAAATGAGATGGTGTCCCTGAATGCAAGGTGACCTTGATCCCATGGTAGATAGATAGGACCTGGAAGACGGCCATGTGAGGGAGGGAAAGGAAATTCTCCTGGAGCTATCCTGCCTTTCCCTCAGCAAATACTCAGAGTGTGGGAATTGCCAGGAAATTATGGGGGAGCCTGCCCCCCAGCATACCCACTGCCTGAAATTATGGGCAGGGCCTGATAAGACAGGTGGCAGGCTTCAAGGATTGGGTGCGGCCCACTTGAAAATATTGACTTGGGGCCCTAAATGGGCAAGAGGTCCCTCTCATTGGGAGCTAGGACTGCCCTGGGCTCCAACACCACCCTCCTGATTCCTTGGTCACACATGCACAGAGGGCAAAAGGTTGATATTTAATGAAATTTTTGTCTCAGAGGTTATGTGTATATATGCCTGTGTGTGTTTGTGGTTTATAAAAAAAATGAATTTACCATGGGCCATTGCCAAAACAGTCAGAAAACCACTGTACTAGATAATGGTGCTATAAGTTTTATCACCAACGATCAAAGTCCTTTATTGTGATGGTATACAGAGCCCTGGCCCTGGCCCCTGGACTGGGTGGGGAGGAGAATGGCTGGCCTGTCTGGAAGCACAGCTAGGGAGGTGGCAAGATGGGTCCCTTGGGATCTGGGAAACCAAGTGCCCAGGGCAGGAGCCCTAGACCAGGAGCGAACAGCAGGGCCAGGCATACGCTTCCTGCACCAGCCGGCCCACTCACTGTACCCTGAGGGTCTGCTTATTCTTCGTTGGTGTTTCAGAAGGTCTGAAAGGCTCCATTGCAGGGGCACTGAAGTCTTGCACACTTAATCCAGTGCTAAATGGCTGAGTGTCTGCCTGGAAGGAACTCCACAGCAGGGACAGTGGCACAGGCGTCTTGGGGATGCATTGTTCCAGCTAAAGGCCAACCTGCCCTAAACCTTGGAGTTGTTTCAATAGGTAGGCAAACCCCTTTGCATACTCCAGGGAACCTGTACACGCCCCTGTGCACACAGTACGCCCTCCACATGCAAACACAGGATGCACACACACCCTTTATATCATAAACACAGCATGGAAAGGGTGGTGAGAAGCAATCCAAGTGGGTGTGACTGTGAGTGGAGCAGGGGAGAGTGCATCAGTGCCAAATCCTGCACAGAACTATGTTGGCTTCTAGAAATCTCGGGTGGGACACACCCAATCACTGAGCATAGACTCTGAATGGGAAAACCAGTACTCTGTGGTCCCTATTTCTGGCCACAAGGAAGCCATGTGCCTGGATGAGAATACAGGTTTGAGACCTGAACAGTCCTTGCTTCGGGTCCCAAATCAGCTACTTTCTAGATGAGCCACTTACTTGACCTCTAAGAGCCTGGATTTCCTTCTACCTACAAGTGGTCCTAATGCCAAGGTCTTTGGGGGAGTAGACCAAAATCTCTCCCGATCAGGTTACCTAAGACCTGTTCCATCCACTTGATGGAGTTTGCTGGATACATCAAATGAACCTCAGGTTTGTTTATTTGGTGCTAGAGACTGAACTCAGGGGCATTTTACCTCTGTGCTACACCCTCCACCCCATCTTTATTTTTTATTTTGAAACAGAGTGGTTCTCACTAAGTTGATGAGGTCCTCCTACCTCAACCTCCCAAGTACTGGAATTACAGGTGTGTGCCATCATGCCCAGCAAACCTGGGTATTTGAGGGCACGCTGTACCTATAAGACATTACACACAGGTGACATATATACAGGTATCGATGTCCAAGGCCATGACTAAGGTGTCCACCAGGTTTCAACAAAGGAATCTCTTTGGGAATAGCTTGGAGGAAGCCAGACTTTCCTACCCAGCAACCCCTGCTTTCTGGACCCCTCCTGAGCACCTTCCTCCCAGCCCCACAGACATGAGATGCACACACAGAAAGGTTGGTAGGCAGGGCCAGCTGAGGCTTTATTTAGGAAAAAGCAAGTGAATTGGTTTGGGGTTGAGGGCATGGGCAAGAGGGGCACCCCAGGCAGTAGACTCCTTCCAAGGGTGGGCTAAGGGCTAGGGCGGGGCCTCGGGTGGGTCTCTCGTTCCCTACACTCCCCTGTACAACTGTCTCCCCAACAGGCTCCGAGGCAGCTGCAGGAGGAGGGCAGGCTGGGAAGGGCTACGGTGACTGTTCACTTGGGCAGGACATCAGAGGATTCGGACACCAGCTTTCCATCTCGAGTCTCAATCTTCTTCACAACCACAGCCTTGGTGCTGGTACGGCTGAAGGAGCTGGAGCTCCCACCAGAGCTGAAGCTGGGCTGGAAGGAGCTCAGGCCATAGCTGAGGCCAGGGCTTGTGAGGCCCCCATAGGCGGAGCTCAGTCCTCCTGGTCAGGGACAGAGGCAGCCACGTGAGCACAGGAGCCCTTCCTCACGTCAGGCTCCGAGCCCCTTCTCCCAGCTCACTCTCTTCTAGCCCCAGGGATGGAGTCTAGCCCAGGTCTACCTGACCAATTACTGCAGCCTTTGCTACTCAGAACTGCCAGGGAAACTAGGAGCAGGTGGGAGAGCTTCCCCATTAGCTGCATGTCCTTGGACAAGGCATTTAACTGGGCCTCCCCCTCACCAGTACAAGAGGGAAATGGACAGGAGTTGTATAAAAAGTGAAGAATGTAAAGCACTTAGCCCAGTGCCTGGCACACAACTACCATTTATTTGGAGCTTTCTATTAGTACCTGTATTATTTGGGTGCTGGGTATGTCCCCCATCACCCTGGGATTCTCCCAGAGCAGAATCCTGCTCCTTCCCTTTGTCTCCCTCAATTGCCACTTAAACACAGCCTCTCCAAGAGGCCTCCCGGGCCCCTCCCCTCCATCCCTGGGGCCAGGACACTCACCTGAGTAGCCACTGGTGGTCTTCGTATGGATACTCATGTTCTGCATCCCAGACTCCAGTCTGCATCCAGACACATGGGAATTAGGACCAAGTCCTGGCCCTTCTTGTCCCAGAACAACAAGCCTCCAGCCCCAAGGGGGCTCCAGGCAGCTCCCATCCCTCCCCACAAGTTCCAGGGGTGGGGGCTCCAAGACCAGTGAGAGAGCGGAGTACCCACCTGCTCTCCTCGCCCTCCAGCAGCTTGCGGTAGGTGGCGATCTCAATGTCCAGGGCCAGCTTGACATTCATGAGCTCCTGGTACTCACGCAGCTGACGTGCCATGTCCTGCTTACCCCGCTGCAGGGCGGCCTCCAGCTCAGCCAGCTTGGCATTGGCATCCTTAATGGCCAGCTCCCCACGCTGCTCAGCATCAGCAATGGCAGCCTCCAGGGATGCCCTCTGTGAGAGAGGGGTCAGGTAAGCAGGCAACATCTGTACCCCTCCTCTTCAGCACCTTGTCAGCACCCTTGTTGCTCTTTTAGGCTTCCCACCCTGACCTGAACCAACTCCACCCAGCTCAAAGAAAACTACCAGAGAGACCACAGACGCTGAATGGGGATATAGGAACAGCTTCCAGACATTTCCCCGCACACACTTCCCATCCATGACATGACAAGGTCCCCTCATCTTTTTATTTTTGATACTGAGACTTGAACCTCGGGGCATTACTACTCCTGATCTATACCCATAATCCTTTTATTAATACTTTTATTTTGAAATAGCATTCACTAAGTTCCTGAGGGTCTCAATAAGATGCTGAGGCTGGTCTCAAACTTGTGATCCTCCTGTCTCAGCCTCCCAAGTACTGGGATTAAAGGCATGCACCATTACAACTGGTTCCCCACCTTAAACAGACCTGATCTCTGAGTTCTAGACTTTCCATAAAGCAGTGAAACCCAACCTTGGCCTGATACTTAAGACATACTTAAAGCAGGCTTGGGGGGATGTATCCTGGACCCCAATCCACCTGCCCAACCCCTTTTCACCTGACCTGGCCCCAGAGACTGCTAAGTGTCCCTCAGTTTCCCAGAAAGTCTGAGAAAGCTGGACAGAAGCTGCCCCCCCCACACCCGCCCGATCCTAAGCCCCCTCAGTACAGGAGTCCACAGGTCCTGTCCCACCCTCAGTCCAGTGGGTACCTGGCCTTTGAGTGTCTCGATCTCTGCCTGGAGGCGGCTGATGTTGCGGTTCATCTCAGAGATCTCCGTCTTCGTGCGGCGCAGGTCATCCCCGTGCTTCCCCGCCTGCGTCTGCAGCTCCTTATACTGCAGGTGTGAGACGGGAAGTGAGATGGAGCAGGGACCCCTGGGTCCTCAGGTGCCCTCCCCGGAAGGAAAGTGTACTCTCAACCAGGCCACCACCAGAGCCTGAGCCACACACACACACACCACCACCAAGGGCCCCTTTCCAGACCTCCAGGCACCCATTCTACAGGCCCAGAGGCTAGCAGCAGAGTGGAGTTTTAAACCTGCTCCCTTCTCATGGACTGGGCCATGGAGCTGGCCAGAAGGGGAGGGCCCGGCCTCGAGACCCTGCTCTTACCTTCATCTGGTACATGTTCTCAGCCTCGGCCCGGCTGCGGTTGGCAATGTCCTCATACTGGGCGCGGACCTCGGCAATGATGCTGTCCATGTCCAGGGAGCGGCTGTTGTCCATGGACAGCACTACGGACGTGTCGGAGATCTGGGACTGCAGCTCTCGGATCTCCTGGGGGAGGGGGGCAGAGGGGCAGGTGGTGAAGCTCTGTCCCTGCACCAAGGAGCTCCCTTTGCAGAAGAGCCTTCCTTAGGGCTAAGACAACAGAGGAGAGGAGCAGGAAGGAGTTAGGGCTGGGGAGAAGGCATAGGTCCTTGGAAAGAAGGAGGCTCAAGGACCTGGTATATAGAGGGAAGGATAAAAGGTAACACCTGGCTTAGGGTGAATAACCAAGGAAGAAGACCCCTTCCCTCTTCAACCCAGCCCCCCAAAATCAGAAACAAAGTGGGTCACCACTCTGTTTGGTGACCTTGGGCAGGTTATTTCACTTCTCTGTCCCCATTTCCTCATGTGTGAAATGAGATAACAGACCCTTTCTTATGCAGTGGGACAGAACCTCTAGAACAACACTAACTGGGCTGACACTGGCAGCTACAGTTATGCATCAGAGCGCACCCTTGTGTGCTGGTGCACAGGGGGCTGGGGGAGCCTTCGGCGGGACCCCAAGGGGGAGCACTACAAGGTAGGGGGTCCTCCCTCTCCAGCCCCGGAGAACATACCTCTTCATTCAGCTGCCTGAGGAAGTTGATCTCATCAGTCAGCCCTTCCAGGCGAGACTCCAGCTCAACCTTGTTCATGTAGGCTTCATCCACATCCTGGGGGTGAGGTGAGGCAGGCCCAGAGCTGAGTGCCCGCGCCAGACCCCAACCCAGGGGCTCTCTGATATGCACTCAATGGCCAGACTTGGGATCTTCTAACTATGCCTTTCCCACTCCACTTTTGTCTGATCCTCTAACCCAGCCCCTGTCCACCCCCCTATATCCCCAGCCCATACACCTTGACTCTGCTTCCGGCAGCATCCCCCATCTTCCTCCTCCAAGAAGCCTTCTATGGCCAGACCTCCAATTCTGCTCTATCTTCTCTTTTTTTTTCCTTCCTTCCTTCCTTCCTTTCTTTCTTTCTTTCCTTTCTTTTCAGTTTCATTCACTTTATTTCTTATATAAAAGCCCTGTTGTAGCCACAGCTGGATCCTGGATCCTGGATCAGTCTACAGGGAGACTCTGGTGCAGGTGTGTGTGTGTGTGTGTGTGTGTGTGTGTGTGTGTGTGTGTGTGTGTGTGTTTTACTGGGGATTGAACATAAAGGCATTCTACCTCCAACTATACCCCCAACCCTTTTTTTTTTGCGGTACTAGAGATTGAACCCAGGGGCAGTCTACCTCCAAGCTACACCCCTAGTCCTACTTTTATTCTTTGTTTTTGAAACAGGGTCTCACTAAGATGCAGAGAGCCTCACTAAGTAGCTGAGGCTGGCTGTGAACCCAGATCCTCCTATCTCAGCCTCTCAAGTACCAGGATTACAAGCGTGCACCACCAAGCCTGACTCACCTTCTTGATGAGGACAAATTCATTCTCCATTTCTGTACGCTTATTGATCTCATCCTCATACCTAATGAGGAAACACTTAGAATCAGAGGATGAAGACAAAGGGAGGTCACTCTGGTCTCTTGCTGGTTGTGATGATAGTGCTGAGGATCGAACCCAGGACCTTGGGCATGCTAAGCAGGCACTCTCCCACTGGGCTATACCCCCAGGTCCTAGATTTTGAGGGGGTATAAATATCTAGAAAATTCAGTTCACAAAGACAGGATATGAGAGGGCTGATCCTTCTGCCCTTACAACCCTCCCCCCTCACACCCTGTGCTCAGCCAATTGGGAGACCTAGAGCAGGAAATCCCTGTGCAAATCCATGAAAACAGATTGGATTGGGCATATTAGCAGGAACTGGCATGAGACCTCAGACAGAACTCTGGAGTTTGCCAGAAGTCAGGGGTGGGGTATGAATAGGGGTCAGGGCTGTAAGTGTGGAAATGAGGCCTGCTGGCTGCTCATCTTTCCCATCTTAGGAGTACTACTTCAACATTCCATGTCATTTGCTGTGCAAATCTGGACACTCCTGAGATTGAAGGGGTGGATGCTATGAGCAATGATACCAGGGCAATGCACACAAACATAGACTATCCAAGCAAACCTGATCAGATGGTCACCTCGCTATTGAGAACTACACTGCCCACAAGCAGAGTGTCACAGGGAGGGAGCTCACTTATTCTTGAAGTCCTCCACCATCCCCTGCATGTTGCCGAGCTCCACCTCCAGCTTCAGCTTCTCCTGGCCCAGGGAGTCCAGCTGCCGCCGAAGGTTGTTGATGTAGCTCTCGAACATGTTGTCCATGTTGCTCCGAGCTATCTTCTGCTGCTGCAGGAGGTTCCACTTGGTCTCCAGCATCTTGTTCTGCTGCTCCAGGAACCGAACCTGCATGAGGAGGAAAGACCAAAAAGGTCCACATCAGGCCCAGGTCGGAGCCTGGAGGAAGCAACCACTGTCTTTTCGCCCAGTCCACTCCCTGAGCAATGAGGTCTCCAGAACCCAGGGACCTGCTTAGTTGTCCCAGGAGGAGCATCTACAAGCTGGGGGTACAGCACAGTGAAACAGCAAGGAGTTGGTGAGATGCTGGGTGAAGTTGGGAGCCAGGTCCCTCTAGCACTTAGGTTGGGTGTGGCATGGTTAGAAGGGGACAGTTAGGTTGAAGCTGCATCTGCAGAACAGCTCTTATTTATATAGACTGTATGTCACAGATCAATAAAAATAGCCACATTTTTAAAAGAGACTTTCATTTGCATTTTATATAAGATCAAAAAGGAAAATAGAGCCAGGCATGGTGGTACACACTTGTAATTCCAGTACTAGGGAGGCTGAGATAGGAGAATCGCAGGCTCTCGGCCAGCCTCAGCTACTTAGGCCCTCTGCAACTTAGTGAGACCCTATTTCAAAATAAAGAACAACAAATAGGGCTGGGGGTGTAACTTGGAGGTAGAATGCCTCGGGATTCAATCCCCAGTACTGCAAAAAAATAAAAAAGGAAAATAGATTTTCCATATTAAATACTATCATCATCATTATTTGGAGTGACTTTGAAGGGATGACTCACACAGATTCAAAGGAAACTTTAGTCCTAATGCTAAAGCACTGGCCAAGAGACCTAGGTTCTGGCCAACATTGCCACTACCCTGGACTGCATAACTTGACTTGTAGCCCCTCTTGGATCCAGGTCACCTCAACCCTACAATGGCCTGGAAAAACTCGGGCAGGCCCTTTTAGTAGCATCTCTGCACAGAACTGACTTTGGGCAAGAGACAGGGAGGCCTATCTGCAGACTGAAGGCTCCTCCCTCCCTCTCACAGCCCTTTGGAGATTCTTCATCATCAGGGAGGGTCTCCCCACCCCACTCTTGCCCACAACACAGAGGCCCTGGATTCTCTGGTCTCATGGAATCCACATCCTAGAATGAAACTGAGGCATATTATCAGGGAATCCCCCCGACCCCAGTCAGTGGTACTGGATATTCAATTCAGGGGGGTTCTACCTCTGAGCTACACCCCCATCCTTATTTTTATTGCTTGTTTTGAAATGGGGTCTAAGTTGCTGAGGGCCTTGCTAAATTGCTGAAGCTGGCCTCAAACCTATGATTATCAGCCTCCCAAGTACTGAGATTACAGGCATGTGCCACCACCCTCAGGCACAGGGAAATTTTTTAAGAGAAAGAATAATAGATTTGTTCCAAGAAGTGAAATGCATTTTTTTTAATCAACTCAAAGTAAGTAGTAACTCGTGTGTGTGTGTGTGTGTGTGTGTGTGTGTGTGTGTGTGTGTGTGTTTTATACTGGGGATTGAATTCTAGGGCACTCTACTTTCCAACTATGAACTACACCACCACCACTCCAGCCCTTTCTTTTCTTTTTTTTTTTTTTTTTTTGGTTTTTGGTTTTTGGTTTTGAAACAGGGTCTCACTAAGTTGCTGAGAGTCTCACTACTTGCTGAGGCTCTCCTGGAATTTGCAATCCTCCTGTCTCAGGCTCCCATGTACGGGGATTACAGGCAGGCGCCTCGATGCCATTTTAAACGGTGAGACTCAGAAAAGAAGGACATTCTGAGGGCACAACCTAGTTATTTCCCCCACAACTCCCTCAGTAAATCTCTCTTTCTGGAGATTTCAGATCATTCTGACCCAAAACTACTAAAAATACTAGTGGGTGTAACATTTAGTCCTAATGGTTGCTTAATGTGAGCCAGGCACTGCTAAGCTGTTTCCATGATTATGTATGTGTATGGGCAAAAACTTTAATTTAGAGATTATGCCCATTTTATAGATCAGGAAGACAGACTCAGCAAGGTGCCCATCAAAGGAAACCACCCGACCGTGTGAACCAGAAATCGGACTCCCAGGGTGTGCTTAGCTGCTCTCTGTATGACCCAGGGCTAGCAAAATGCAGCCGAAAAGCCAGGGGCGCTTGGAGGAGCAAGCCCTCCACACACACACAAAAAAAATTGCTCCTGAGGGACGCCAATTCCCAAAGGCGTCGTCTACCTCGGAATTTCCCTCCTCCCGTTCCCACAATGCCTCCCAGGAGCCAGTCAGCAAAGAAGGGCCAATCCTCTGGGGCCCCTAGGGCCGCAGAGTCCCAGGACTGCAAAACCCGGCCTGGCTCCCTCCCTGCGAACGCGGAGCCGGGCCGCTAGGGTGGAGCGGGTTGGAAGAGTGAAAGAGGACAAGGGCCAAGCTGAGAGAGGGGCGTTGGCAGACAGACGCGTTATCTGAAGCCATAAACTCCTGATTTTACAGGACGTGAAGGCCGGCCGGGCGGGGTGTCAGACGCCCAACAGACCCTGAATCCCGGACGGGCTTTCCCGAAGCCCGCCTGCGTCTCCCCCAGACGCCAGGTAGAGGCGCGTCCCAGAGACCGCCCCACCGCGGCGGGCAGGCAGGGGCCAAATCACGACTCAGCCAGGTGACCCCAGACTCGGGCCCTGGGGTGCCAGAGGCCTCGATCGATACTTGACCTCTGGAGCCAAGGCCTCGACTTCCTTCTCAGAATCGAGAACAGTATCAAACCTCCTTTTTTTTTTTTTTTTTTTTAGGAAGAAAGAAAAAACCGTAGAGCACCCTTGGGGATCCTTAGGCAGTGCTAGGGAAGAACAGTGTCCCTGGAGGGGGCTCTCCTCCCGCCCAGCAGCAGAGCACCTGGGAGGACTCTGCAATGAAAACTTTAAAGTCGGGTCAGAACTCGGGTTGGAGTGAGGGAAGGAGGAAGCCTGGGATTTAGTGTCACAAACCTTTCAGGCCCGCTTCCCATCCCTGCCCCAGCCCAAACCAAAGTGCAGGGGCCGGGCCCCAGCCCTAGGCTGCAGGGAGTGTTTTCAGAAGCCTGTGAGGGGCTGTAGAGGCCTTCACCGGCTAGGACGAGGGGAGAGAGAGAGTGCGGACCCCTGTCAAGCCGGGGCACAGCCACCCAGGCAGGGCGGACCCTCACCTTGTCGATGAAGGAGGCAAATTTGTTGTTGAGGCTCTTGATCTGCTCCTTCTCCTGCGTACGCACGGCCTGGATGTTGGGGTCCACCTCCAGTTTGAGGGGGCTCAGCAGGCTCTGGTTCACTGTGACGGCTGTGATGCCGCCCACACCGCCGGCCCCGAAGCCGCTGCTCAGGCCCATGCCGGTGCCCAGGCCGCCCCGGAAGCTGCTGCTGCTGCTGCCCACCCGGGAGAAGCTGGAGGAGCTGATGCGGGCACCGGGAGCGCTGGAGTAGGAGCGGCTGCTGAAGGCCCGGGGGCCGGAGGTGGACACCTTGTAGGATTTCTGGGTCACCCTTATGGACATGGTGAAGGCTGGAGTGAGGACAGGCGAGCCCGAAGACAGACAGAGATTGGAGAAGGAGCCGAGCAGCTGCTTCCAGGTAGTGGGACAGCACCCAGGAAAGGCCCCTTATAAAAGAGAGCCCAGGCAGAGGGGAGGGGAAAAGGCCTCGTACCTGAGTGGCTAGGCCCCAAGGGGGCCGGGCCTAACCGGACACCTGCCACCTCCGGACAGGACTCAGGCGAGGGCAGCAGAGAGCTGCTCCCACCCAGGAGCCCATTCCAGCACCACCCCAGAAGCCCAGGAAGAGCAGTTAGGTGTGGGGAACTGGAAGGGAGGAATCTGCCCAGCCCTGCAAGAGTGAAATAACAAGGAAACGTGCCTGGGGTCGCCCAGCCCTGGAACAACAACCACTGGGGCTAGATTCCTTCCCTCCCGGCAGGAAAGGGTCCCTAGCATTTGGATTTCTTCTCAGCAGCTGATATCCCAAAGACTCCCCACCCACACACACACAAGGGTCTGCTCGGGCTGGGTGGTGGGGTCCCTGGATTCCCAAGCCTTGGATCTGAGGTCAACCACTGGTCCTCTCTCCAGGTTACTGCTATACCCCTAGTACCAGGCACAGTGCCAAAAGGGGCTGGGTAAATATTTGTAGAATGAATGAATGAACTCACACACACACTCTGGCTGTCTTCCTTCTGGGTCTGTAGGTGCAAGATAAGAGCCATCTAATACAACACTTTTCCTGGACACAACCCAGTACCCTCCTCTCCTCTCAAGATCCCTGGGTTCCCCAGGCCAGGATGACCACTAGGCCTGGCTAAAGGGTCTAAGAGGCAGAAAAGAATGGGGGAGCACAGGGAGGAGGTGGCTGCCTTGGGAGTCTTCGCTGTCTCAATGCTCCCAGTGGGTGAGTCATGAGCAGTGAAGCAGGATGTTGGGGGTGGGGTGGAGTGGAGTCATACTGCAGCCAACTGGATCCTCCTCTTTTCAGGCCCCCAACTAGCCAGAGGAGAAGGGAAAAGAGTTCCTGCACCTGTCTCTCTGAGCCCATTATCAGAGTGAGTCAGGAGAGCAGGTTGGGGCACAGCGCACACCTGCGGCACCTGTGGGAGGTTGGAGAGTGGGGAGCTGAACAAGGCACTGGAGGCCTGGGTGGGGCCAGGCGGGGCAGGCTGTGGGTGGAAGGCAGGAGGTTTGGGTCCCCAAGGCAGAGATTCCATCTGCAATTACCTGATGACTGGGTCTAGATTCTCTGGAAGGTACTGCAGGGCATGACATCCAGATCTTCTTGGGAAAAGGGACAGGCAGCATAGCCCCCAACCCAAGAAAGGGGGTAACCACCTACTGGGAGTACAGATACAAGTATCCCTCCCCATCCTTCTCCAGGAGATACCCAGGACCCCAGGAGGACAGGCACCTAAAACCCTGCATTCAGAAGCCCCCTCCTAGGGGCACAGACAAATCTGAAAAGACAGACACAAGGACAAGCTTCCTTCACCTTCACGGTGCGCAGCTTACACACACAAACACACACAGGATACACTTTGAAATCCTACCAAAAACACAAATCTAGAGATCCCCAAAGGGGACACATGGCCACATGTCTCCCTCCCCTCCCCTGTTTTCTCTACCCCATCTCTCCTTTTCTAAGCCCTGGACTCCTGCCATGCTGGGCAATGGGGAATTTAATTAGCACCTATTTACACGAGGTCCTCTCCCAGCCCCTTTAAACAATGCTTCAATTTTGGAAGACTGATTGAATGCATGCCACCCCTTCTCCAAAAAACACCCACTCCCAGCAGGACAGAGACTTCCTCCAGAAAAGGCTGAAGGGAGACAGGATGGGCCTGGTGCCAAACCTGGGACAGAGAAGGCGGAAGAAGGGAGGGAGGGGCTGGTCAGACAGGTATGGCAGCCCTGGGAGGGGGGGCAACAACTCTCCCTTTCTTCCCCTCCTCCACACTATTATCAGTTGGCTAGGAGGGGCACAGACTGAGAAGGGGAACTGTAGCAGCCCCCATCCTGATTTAGGCAGCATGAAGAACACAAAACCCCAGAGCCCTTCCTGAAATCCCAGCCCCCTTTGCCCCAACTACCTGGTTCTTTGGTTCTAGTGCCTCTTAGGGTGAAGACAAGGGGAGCTAAGAGGCCCCTGTTGTGTGCGGCCTGGAGCACTGGCCCAAGGGGGGCCTCTCTGTCCTTGGACAGCCCAGGACAATCCAGAGCCAGACGCATTTGCATCTCATTTGTCAGCTCCCTATTGCACAGAACCCCAACCCCCCCCCCCCCAGGCACTCCTCCCCAGAGTCCCCTGCACAGTCTCAGTACTGGAGAAGAGACCAAAGCTGCCCTCTCTGATGGTCCCTGCCTAGGAACTCTGGGTGGAGGCAGAAAGGTTAGGCTCTTGGGAGTAGGCCAAGTGGTGAGGTAACAGAATTCAACCAGGACAGCCACAGGTACAGCTCCTTGTAAGGCTGTGTCCCGCCCTGCGGTCAGCACACTGCTCCAGGCTCAACAAAAGGAATCGTGTTTTCAGTGAGGTGACTTGCCCTGCCCAGACAGCTCTGCCCCAAACTGCCTTTCCTGGAGAGTAGAAGGGGGAAGGAGGAGACAAGTGCTCCTGCTAACTCCCAGCCCCCCACACACACACTCCTCATGGCACAGGGTGACTTAGAGGAGGCTCTGAGCCAAGGCTGGGCTGAGGTGGGGCTGACAGGTAGCTGTTATCCTCACTCACGATCACCGGAAGAGGTGACCCCAATAAGTTCTTAGTGACCAGGACAGACCGAGTGACAGATCCACAGCAGTGTCGTTCATAACAGCCAGAGTGTAACTGTAAGAAATGTAAT
>PVLC010003159.1:81135-101912 GCA_004027655.1 Graphiurus murinus
GCACGCTTGTAATCCCAGCATTTGGGAGGCTGAGACCGGAGGATCCGGGTTCGCGGCCAGCCTCAGCTACCTAGTGAGGCACTCCGCAACTTAGTGAGACCCGGTTTCAAAATAAAGAATAAAAAATAGGGCTGGGGGTATAGCTCGGAGGTAGAATGCCCCTGAGTTCAATCCCCAGTACCGCCAAAAAAAAAAAAAAGAAAAGTAAGGTATGGATGGAAAGATCTGGAAATGTGATGAGCCATTGGATGGGTGCAGGATTCCTAAAGAAGAGTGGAAAGGTTAGGTGGTGATGTGTGTGGTGGTGGGGCGGGGGGACTGAGTATTTGAAAGGCCCGACCAAGCCGGACGTGGTGGCACACGCTTATAATCCCAGTACTTAGGAGGTTGAGACAGGAGGATCGCAGGTTTGCAACCAGCCTCAGCTACTTAGTGAGGCCCTCCGCAACTTAGTAAGACCTTGTTTCAAATAAGGAATAAGAAATAGGGCTGGGAGTGTAGCTCAGAGATAGAATGCCCCTGGGTTCAATCCACAGTACCGCAAAAAAAAAAAAGCCCAACCATTTATTTTGTAGGTCACAAGGGCCAAGAAAGGTATGGGGCAAGGCAGGAGGGTAACATGGTTAAAGCAAAGCTGTAGGAACATGAAACTGCTGGGGTACATATGTTAAATGGTAGGGGCAAAAACTGGAAGCAGGAAGCTAGGCAAGGTGGTGCACACCTGTAATCCCAGTTACTCAGTAGGCTGAGGCAGGAGGATCACAAGTTCAAGGCCAGCATCAGCAACTTAGTGAGGCCCTGTCTCAAAAATAAATAAATAAATAAATAAATAAATAAATAAATAAATAAATAAATAAATAAATGCAAGCCAGAGATGTAGCTCAGTAGCTCAATAGTAGAGCACTTACCTACAATGTGCAAGGCCCTGGGTTTGATCCCCAACACAGAGAGGAATTTAAAAAAAAAAAAAAAAAAAAACTAGAAATAAGAGACTAGAAAGGGTGCTATTACAGAATGCAGGCAAGGAGGCCTGTGGCATGGGAGGAGTAGTGAGCTGAGAAAACAGGGAGGGAACCGGGCTGGAACCAGTAAGTGTGGCAGTGTAACACGGAGGCACTTCCGGCAGCTCTCTGGCACACAGGCTGGTGCACAAACTTGCTGTGAGCCACTAGGCTTACCCTCACCAACGCGTTCACCCCAGTAATGTCAGACCACTGCTCCTTGGGGAAAAGGCAGGTTCTCTAGTGACTGTGCCTGTTCCTATCACAGGGCCAGCATCTGTCTGGCAGGGCATTGGCCCAGAGCAGATGCTACAGAGACACTGTGTAGACCCTCCCTGAACGCACAGTCTCCTCTGGCCTCCTAGCTTTGTCCAGCCCATGCACACCTGCCCCTGGCTCCAGCAACAGCCGGGGTGAGTTGCCCTAAACCCACCTTTGTCCTGAGTGGCAGAGGGGAGCACAGAGAAGCCCATTTTCTTCCTTGATGATCATGTTCCTCTAGAGAACAAGATTTGGCTCTTTAGTTTTTTGGGTTTGTTTTTAGGTACTGGGAACCCAAGGCCTCATGCATGATGAGCATACACACTACTGCTGAGCTACACCCCATCCCTCACTCCTGTCTGGTTCTTAGGACTGACTTGGACACATAGGAATTGATGCAGGGAGATGTCTAGGACACAGAGAAGGATGGACACAGTATCTCACCAGGACCAGATGTGGGAGCGAGGAACTCAAGCCCTGAAGAAGAGGTTCCAGGCACATGTGGAAGCTGAGGACTGCCAGGGGGAAGAGGGGACATTCACCTGAGTAGCCCAAGGGGTACAACTAGAACCAGCAAGAAGCATTCTCCCAGAGAGAACATTTCTGCTCACTATAAGCAAACACTTCCCCCCAAAGCTGGAACTCTGTGAACATGGGGTCTACAACCAACTGGGAAGCTCATGAGGAAGGGCTCAAACAGAAGGTCGAGGGGACTCAAGATCAGATGGGTTTTCCTGTCCTGAGGGCCCACCATGTACACTACATATTCTGCCTCACTCAAACTCACAAAGAACCTGCATGGGCCTGGGATGTAGCTCAATGATAGAGCATTTGCCTAGCATGCTCAAGGCTTTGGATTCGATCTCCAGCACACACACACACACGCACACACACACACACACACACACACACACACGACCCTTCCCTGTGAAGATGGAAAGTGCCCAGGTTCACACAGCATTGAGGGAAGGACAGGAGGCAGAACCTGTCAGACTCCTTGCCTGGGGGCACTGTGCAAGCCTGTTCTTGCACATTCTACTGCTCTGAAGCCAGGTAGGATCAAAACCCAAAGACATTCTGGAGAATTTTGGAGCCACTTTCTCTATGAAGTCAAGTAAGTTACTTAACCTCTCTGAGATTTCTTTTCATCAGCTGAAAGTATGCATGACAACAACTGCCTCAGATGACTGATATGAACATGTGACAAGGACACAGCACCTGACGATCGTGGGTTTCAGTCCATGGTAGCTGACTCTCACCACCCTTCCCTACTTGTCCCCTCCTTTCCGTAGCCTTCCTCCACGCAGCTTCCCCATCCCTGCACTAGCTCCAAACCACACCCCCACCCACCCCCACCCACCGGGGAACTTGCTTTCCCACCTGCTTTGACACATTTGTGTCCTCCTACATGAAAAAGACTCCTTAGAGGACAATGTCCCAAGCATCCTCCTGATGTCCTCCGCAGAGCCTGCCCAGCCCATGGTAGGTGGTCACTGGCTCAGAGAGTTGAGGGTAACTAGAAGAAGGTGGCAACTGGGTCTATAAGGAGAGGAGTCTATAGAACAATACTAAAAGATAATATACAAAAATCTGCCACCATGCAAAACAGATGCTCGCAAATCCAATTCCTGGGGAGCTATTCATGCAAACTTCTCTACTGACAGATTCTTTTCCCCAGCTCTTACCACAGGCTCCTTTATCTGTCAGTGATCCTGGTGGTGGAGTGGTGGTGGTGATGAGGGTGGGAATGACAATAGTGATAACCATGGCTCTCGTGTACTGGGTTCCTACTGTCACCAGATTACACACACACACACACACACACACACACACACACACACAATTTTATTTATTTATTTATTTATTATTTATATTGGATTTAACATGGATTGAAACTGACTATTGTCAGGTACTGGGGAGGTCCCAGAGAAGGCAACCTCTACACAGGATGACAGGGTCCTTGTCATATGAAAAGAATTTTAGCACACATCAGATATAGAGACACAGAGATTTGTTTAGGAAAGCAAAGTACACATTCAAGCAAGAATGTGGGCTATTTCGAGAATGAGACATGTTTTCAGGCTCTTCTTTTAAAGGAAACTTGATGAGGGGTGCGAATGGAAAAGTATTGGGGATTACATCAGTCTGAGGACCACAAGACAGTTTTTGGTGATCTGGAAATTCTCAGGATCCTTAGGTTGACGTCTTATCCATGATCTGACCGATAGATAACGTCAGGGAAGCATTCTGTACTATAGATTTCATGTATCCCTTTAGCACAATCTACTCTAGAAATACATGTATTAGTGGGCTAATTAACAGTGCACAGGAGCTAGGCATAGTGGCACACACCTCTAATCCCAGTACTTGGGAGTCTGAGACAGGAGGATTGCAGATTTGAGGATAGCCTCAGCAAATAGTAAGACTGTCATCAACCTAGCCAGATCCTGTTTCCAAATAAAAATAAAATAGGGCAGGAGCATAGCTCGGAGGTAGAATGCCCCTGAGCTCAATCCCCAGTGCCAAAAAAAAAAAAAAAAAAGTGCAGAGAGAAATTTTTATAAATGGGTAAATTTCCAGTAACTGTAACATTAGGGAGTGACAGGCCTAGAAGAGAGAATTAGCATGAAGAGGAAAGGAGTGAGGAACTTTAGTACAGCGCTTCAAATTACACATGCTTACATATATACATACATATTTATCTACTTATTTATATTGGATTTAACATGGATTGAATCTGACTATTGTCAGGTGCTGTGTCCTCATCCCATGTTCATAGCAGTCATCCAAGGGAGCTGTTGTCATCCATACTTTCAGCGGATGAAAAGGAACCTCAGAGAGGTTAAGTAACTTGCTTGGCTTCATACAGGAAGAGGCTCCAAAATTCTTCAGATCATATTCACTGTCCTGGCAAAACATTTTTTCTTGTTTTATTTAGCAATTCAAAAAATATAGATCACATGTATTCATTCAGTTAATATCTGTTGAGTATCTAAATGGCCTCTCCTACATTAGGGATTCTGGCTAACTTGGTGGACCTCTGCCCACCACTAGGGAAAGCTCTCTGAGGACAAGGTGCCTGACTATCTTGTTGACTGCCTATCTTCAGCACTAGAAAGGCACCCAGTGGCACTCCACCGATACATGGTGAATGAATTCACAAATTACTAACTCAGCCCACTCCATCATGTATGTGTGTGTTTATAAGAGATTAAAAGAAGCCAGGCATAGTGACACACACACCTACAATCCTAACACCCCAGAAGGCTGAGGCAGGAATAAACTCAAGGCCAGCCTGGGCACTTTAGCAAGACCCTGTTTCAAAATAAAGAATAAAAATTAGGGCTGGGGGTATAGCTCAGAGGTTGAATGCCCCCTGAGTTCCATCCCCAGTACCATAAAACAACAAATAAATAAAAATAAAAAGGGCCAGACATGGTGTCGCACACTTGTAATCCCAGTACTTAGGAGGCTGAGACAGGAGGATCTGGGTTCGAGGCCAGCCTCAGCTATCTAGTGAGGCCCTCTGCAACTTAATGAGACCCTGTTTCAAAATAAAGAATAAAAAATAGGACTGGGGGTGTAGCTCATAGGTAGAATGCCCCTGAGTTCAATCCCCAGTACTGAAAAAAATAAAATAAAAATAAAAAGGAAGCCGGGTGTAGTGCACACTTATAATCCCAGTACTTGGGAGGCTGAGACAGGAGGATTACAGGTTTGTGGCCAGCCTCAGCTACTTAGTGAGACCCTGTCTCAAAATAAAGAATAAAAAAATAGGGCTGGGGGTGTAGCTCAGAGTTAGAATGCCCTTGAGTTCAATCCCCAATATCATAAAAAATGAATAAATAAATAAATAAATAAGGGCTGGGGGTGTGGCTCAGTGGTAGAATGCCCTTGAGTTCAATCTCCAGTATCATAAAAAATAAATAAATAAATAAATAAATAAATAAATAAGGGCTGGGGGTGTGGCTCAGTGGTAAAGCATCCCTAGGTTCAATCCCCAGTACCACAAAAAAATTCTTTAAAATTTTTAAAGAATAAAAAGGTCTGGGGATGTAGTTTAGTGGTAGTTCCTGGGTTCAATTCCCATATCTCACACACACACACACACACACACACACACACACACACGAGAGAGAGAGAGAGAGAGAGAGAGAGAGAGAGAGAGAGAATGGTAGGCAGAGAGACAGTGAGGCAAAGGCAAAGATAGCACAGCTCAGCTAAGGAAAGACTACCCATTAACCAACCCACACTCCAGATTCCCTGGGCTCTAAGGGTTGAGATAAACCCAAATCCAGAGATATGCCCCATTCCTAGGTCTTAGGAAAAATATGTGGACAGTGGGATTGGGCTGGGCCTGGGCCAGCCTAGGCCAGCTTAGCCTGGGGACCTGTTAGGCACGTTCCCATGACAACCAAATTCACAGTGCGTACTTTCTGCATTCTGGACTGAACTCCCAGGGCAGAGGCCGGCAGTTCCCCAAGGCCATGCCCCACCCCTCCCTTTTTGCTTGCTGGGTTTCCCAGGTGACCGCCAGGGGAACTTTAGGAGAAGTGGGAGTCACAGAAGCAGCAGCTGCAAGTACCTAGGAGACAAATCAGGGAAAGTCCCCCAAGGAAAGGCCTTCTCCCCTCCCAAGCCAGTGCTCCTTGCTCACAGTGACCAGCTATGGCTCCCTAGGCCTGGCACCTGTGTCTCCCACATCCAGCCACAGTAATCCTCCTCCTGCTCCCCCACAGCCTCGCCCTGTTCCATCTGGCCACCAGCTCCCCCACAAACTATCTGCTACAAACTCTGCAGTTCATCGGCCCAGAGACCCTACTCTTCTTCTCAGTCCCGCCAGCCTGGCTCTACCCAAGTTCCTCCTTCAGGAAACCCTCCCAAATAGAGTCCCCTCCCAGCCCTCTCCCTCTGGCCCTAACCCTGAAGCACCCTGCCTCTAGTGGGCTCTCCCAGAGCTGGAAGTGGGCCCAGGCACCCCAATGGCCTGGGAGTCCCCTTAAGGTGGTAATTACAATTTTTTTTTAATCTTTACAGAAACTATGAAATAAGCATTATCTAGCCCGGCGTGGTGGCACACACTTGTAATCCCAGTACTTGGGAGACTGAGACTGGATGATCCAGGTTCTCGGCCAGCCTCAGCTGCTTAGTGAGGCACTCTGCAACTTAGTGAGACTCTGTTTCAAAAAATAAAGAATAAAAAATAGGACTGGGGACTTAGCCCGGAGGTAGAATGTGCCTGGGTTGAATCCCCAGTACCACCAAAAAAAAGAGAGAAAAAAGAAAAGAAATAAGAAATAAGCATTATCTGCATTTTAGAGCTGAGAAAACTGAGCCCGGTGGTTAGAACACAGCTAGACAGTAGCAAATGAGAGAGCCAGAGCCGGGCGTGGTGGCCCACGCTTGTAATCCCAGCATTTGGGAGGCTGAGACTGGAGGATCCGGGTTCACGGCCAGCCTCAGCTACTTAGTAAGGCCTTCCACAACTTAGTGAGACCCTGTTTCAAAAAAAAGAATAAAAAATAGGGCTGGGGGTGTAGCTCAGAGGTAGAATGCCCCTGAGTTCAATCCCCAGTACCGCAAAAAAAAAAAAGTAAAGAAAGAAAAAGAGAGAGCCAGGACTGACTGTGGTCTGCCTCCAGCGCTGTCTCCTCCCTGCTGTACACCTCCCTCTTCCTGTCTGTCCAGCGGCACCATGTGCCAGGCACACCCGGCTCCTTTGGCTCTTTATAACCTCATTAAATCCTCGCACATAAAACTATGAGGGAAGTCATCAAATAGCCTCCTTTTTACAGATGAGGATACAGAAGCTCTGAAACTCTTCATACATTTCCTAAGGTCACAGGGCACATAAGTGACTGGGTCAAAACTCAATCCAGCTCTTCCAGCTCCAACACCCAAATTAAGTTTCCCACCCACCCTGGGTCTAACCAGAGACAGGCTGAGCTGTTCAGGAGAGAAGAATACAGATTCTCCAGCCCAGCACCAAGCAGGCTTTGATTGATCAGCCAGCACCTCTGATACAAGGAGATGCCTTCCAAAGGGCTGCAAGAGTTCCTGCTGATCTGGGGAGGCCCAGGAGCCCAGGACAGGTGAGCCCTGGGACATCCCACCCTCCTGCCCATCCCTGAGGTGACACACCCTCAAGTCTAACCCTAACCCTAACCCTAACCCTAACCCCTAACCCTAACCCTAACCCTAACCCTAACCCCTAACCCTAACCCTAACCACTTCTGCAAAAGCCTCCAGCACCTCCAAAATGCTCTAGGATTTGTGATAAAAATCAAAGTGTTCAGCCAGGCGTGGTGGCACAGGCTTGAAATCCCAGCATTTGGGAGGCTGAGACTGGAGAAACGGGATTCGAGGCCAGCCTCAGCTACTTAGTGAGGCACTCCACAACTTAGTGAGACCCTGTTTCAAAATAAAGAATAAAAAATAGGACTGGGGCTGTAACTTAGAGGTAGAATGCCCCCTGGTTCCATCCCTAGTACCAAAAAACAAAACAAACAAAAAAAAAATCAAAGTGTTCTAAGATTTATGTGGGCACATGGTACACACCTATAATCCCAGCTACTTGGAAGACTGAGGCAGGAGGATGGTAAATTAGAGGCCAGCCTGGGCAACTTGGTGAAACCCTGTCTCAAAATAAAAAGGGCTGGGAGTATAGCTCAGAGTGCTTCTGGGTTCAATGCCTAATACTGAAAAAAAATTTTTTTTAAAGTGTTCTAATATTTTCAAATTAAATAAAATTAAGATTAAATTTTTGCTTTGAGAATTGTTTTAAACAATTCCTGGATCAATGTAGAGTATCAGGAAAATATACATTTTGGAATCAAATACCCTGTATTCTCATCTCAACTCATCTCTAAATTGCTGGGTGACACTAGACAAGTCATTTTTCCTCTCTAATCTACAGCTGCCTCATCTGTTTAATGAAGGAGAGGGACCATTTGTTTCCTTTTTTTTTTTTTTTTTTTTTTGCATGTATGGTACTGGGGATTGAACCCAACAGCATTCTACCTCTGAGCTACACCCCAAGTCCTATTTTATTTTTTATTTGGAAATAGGGTCTTGCAGCTGGCGCTGCCGGGCATGGTGGTGTACGCTTGTAATCTCAGTACTTGGGAGGCTGAGACAGGAGGATAGTAGCCACAGCTACTTTAGTGAGGCTCTCCACAACTTAGTGAGACCCTCCACAACTTAGTGAGACCCTATTTTTTTTTTTTTTTTTTTTTTTTTGCGGTACTAGGGATTGAACCCAGGGGCGTTCTACCTCCGAGCTACACCCCTAGCCCTATTTTTTATTCTTTATTTTGAAACCAGGTTTCACTAAGTTGCGGAGTGCCTCACTAGGTAGCTGAGGCTGGCCTCGAACCCGGATCCTCCGGTCTCAGCCTCCCGAATGCTGGGATTACAAGCGTGCGCCACCACGCCCTGCTAGTGAGACCCTATTTAAAATAAGGAATAAAAAATAGGGCTGAGGGTGTAGCCCGGAGGTAGAATGCCGCTGGGTTCAACCCTCAGTACTGCAAAAATAAATAAATAAATAAATAAATAAATAAATAAATAAATAAATAAATAAATTGCTGGGGCTGACCTTGAATCTGTGATCCTCCTGTCTCAGCCTCCCAAGTACTTGAATTACAGGTATGTGCCACCATGATTGGCTCCAAAATTATTTATTATGATTAATTATATTTAGAAATTATTGAAATGACTTTTAATAATATCTACACTTAAATTAATTTTGGTTTAGAACTTTGAATTGTCCAAAGTTAGTGTAACATAGTGGAAAAAGTATTCAACTTTAAAACTATCTTTGATTTGGGCTCTCAACTTATGTTTTCTCATATATGAAATAAATTACATGATGAACCACATGCCTGTAATCCCAGTACTTGGGAGGCTGAGACAGGAGGATCTCAGTTTTTGTTTTTTGTGGTACTAGGGATTGAACTCAGGGGCATTCTCCCTCTGAGCTACACCCCCCAGCCTATTTTATTTTTTTTATTTCAAAGCAGGTTCTTGTTAAATTGCTGAGGGCCTCACTAAATTGCAAAGGGCTTCATGAGGCTGCTGAGGCTGGCAGAGAATCTGTGATCCTCTTGTCTCAGCCTCCCAAGTACTGGGATTACAGGCATGCTTGCACCACCATGCCCAGCTTGATCTCAGGTTTGCAGCCAGCCCCAGCAACTTAGCAAGGCCCTCAGCAATTTAGCAAGACCCTGTTTCAAAATTAAAAAAATAAAAAGGGCTTGGTGTATAGCTCAGAGGTAGAATGCTCCTGGGGTCAACTCCTAGTACAAAATTTTTTTTTCTTTTGCGGTAATGGGAATTGAACCCAGGGGCATTCTACCTATGAGTTTAACACTCAGCCATATTTTTTACTATTTATTTTGAAACAGGGTCTCACTAAGTTGCGGAGGGCCTCACTAAGTAGCTGAGACTAGTCACAAACCCAGATCCTCAGGTCTCAGCCTCCAGAGTATTGGGATTACAAGCGTGCGCCACCACGCCCAGCTCAAAAAACTCAAAAAAACTTTTCTAAATTCCATGATTAAAAGTTTTTTTTTGAAGCCAGGTGTGGTGGTGCATGCTGGTAATCCCAGCATTTGGGAGGCTGAGACTGGAGGATCCGGGTTCGAGGCCAGCCTCAGCTACCTAGTGAGGCACTCTGCAACTTAGTGAGACCCTATTTCAAAATAAAGAATAAAAATAGGACTGGGGTATAGCTCGGAGGTAGAATGTCCCTGAGTTCAATCCCCAGTACTAAAAAAAAAAAGAATTTTTTGCCCTGGATTCAAACCCCAGGAACACACACACACACACACACACACACACACACACACACACACACATTTTCTTTACACTTTATTCTGAGAACTCGCCTTTCTTAATTTGTTTTTCTCCTGTGTCTTTCACTTCCCTCTCCTCAGCTAACAGGCTCCCGGGGAAGCACACGCTCTGCTCAGCTATGCTTCCTTCCCTCCAGGTGCAACGATAGCCAGTGAGCAGAGCAGCATCCTCTTCTCTACCAAGCACCCAACAGGAGCAAAAGGTGAGGCTGAGTCAGGCTCGGTGGCACACACTTGTGATCCCAGTACTTGGGAGGCTGAGACAGGAGGATCGCACATTCAAGGACAGCCTCAGCAAGCAGTGAGACTCTCATCAACCTAGTAAGACCCTATTTCAAAATAAAAATAAAAAATAGGCCTGGGGGTGTAGCTCAGAGGTAGAATGCCCCTGGGTTCAATCCCCAGTACCAAAAAAACAAAGAATAAAAATACATAAAAAGGGCTGGGGGCCGGGCGTGATGGCGCACGCTTGTAATCCCAGCATTCGGGAGGCTGAGACCGGAGGATCCGGGTTCGCGGCCAGCCTCAGCTACCTAGTGAGGCACTCCGCAACTTAGTGAGACCCTGTTTCAAAATAAAGAATAAAAAATAGGGTTGGGGGTGTAGCTTGGAGGTAGAATGCCCCTGAGTTCAATCCCTAGTACCGCAAAAAAAAAAAGGGCTGGGGGTCAGGTGTGGTGCTCCACACCTATAATCTCAGTAGTTGGGAGGCTGAGACAGAAGGATCAAATAGGAGGTTAAAGGCCAGTCTCAGCAATTTAGCAAGACACTTATCTCAAAATAAAAAGGGCTAGGGGTATGGCTCGTAGGTAGAATGCCCTTGGGTTCAATCCTCAGTACCCAAAAAAGGGGTGGGGGCTAGGGTTTAATCTTCAGTACCACACACACAAAAGGATAGACCAAAGGAAGGACTTCTTCACCCAAGAAGTACTAGGAGCAGAAATTCGTGACCAGGGAAGGGAGAGAGGCCCCTCTGGAAAGGAGCCAGAGTAGGCTTCTCCTCCTTGAGACCTAGGCAGAGTCAGGCCTGCCCAGAAGCCAAGCAGTAGATGAGGTTGGGGGTGGTAGGCCTCCATGTGGCCAGGCCAGATGATGGAAGAGAAGTTCCAGGAGAGGAGGTAGTGAGCAGGGAGCATTCAGACAGTCTGCATTCCTGGAAAAGTCTGAGTAAGCCCTGCCAGGCCAGGGAAGAATGCAGCTGGGCGGTGTGTGTGCACAGCTTCATGGAGAATGAGCTGTCCGGGGCCATAAACCTTATCTCCCTTCACCTTCAGAGAGCCAGGATAGCTATCTCTGGGTTCTAGGAGTGCAAGCTGAGTCAGGGCTGGGGGCTGCGGGGACTGTGGGCCCTGCAGCACACATGACTCACTCCACCATGCATGCTCCATCCAGAAAAGAAATGAGAACAAAGGGGACCTCTTTGGCAGAGGTGGGGACAAAGAGATGGATCGGAATGATTGCTCCTCACAAAGGCTAAGGGCCTCAGATTCCTACCAGCCAGCCCCAAACCAGAAATGTTCCCTCCCAGGTAAGTTAAACGCAGAATACTGGGCAACACGTCACCTCAATTATCTCTTTGTCACTGTGCTGTAGGGTTTATGCACAGTTCTTACTGGGACCGTAATGGTTTCTCTCCCTTCCACCATTATATACCTCTCTAGCTTAAAAACTGCAATTGAATGAACCCCTAACTTCAGAAGATAAGAATAAGAGCCAGAAAACAAAGGAAAGGTCTTAGTTCCAGTGCTGTCCTCCTGGCCCCTCCACCCCACCCCTTTACTGAGCTGGCAGTGGGTGGAGAGGAAGGAGAAAAAGCTGTTCTCTGTGCTCCTGTGTCTGTGTTCCTGAGAAATTCCCCACCCCTCTGCCAAGCTCCCTGCTCCTGCTCACAGGCTGGTGAGAGCTGCCTTGGAGGCGTGCTGGTGTGAAGCAGTCCCTCTGCAGGGGGTAGGGGCTGACATC
Source organism: Graphiurus murinus (assembly GCA_004027655.1). Taxonomy (NCBI): domain Eukaryota; kingdom Metazoa; phylum Chordata; class Mammalia; order Rodentia; family Gliridae; genus Graphiurus; species Graphiurus murinus. The sequence continues at coordinate 93,215 of PVLC010003159.1, forward strand.
ACTGTCCATTCTGAGCCCCAAAGGCACGTACACACTCTTCCTCTGCCCAGTAAGAATATGCCCCTTTGGGAGGCTGAGACCAGAGGATCCAGATTCACGGCCAGCCTCAGCTACCTAGTGAGGCACTCTGCAACTTAGTGAGACCCTGTTTCAAAATAAAGAATAAAAAAAAAATAGGGCTGGGGGTATAGCTTGGAGGTAGAATGCCCCTGAGTTCAATCCCCAGTACGGCAAAAAAAAAAAAAAAAAAGAAAAAAGAATATGCCCCTGTCCTCCTCCTCCCCCACAAGCTCCAAGAATGTCCTCTCCCTCTGCCAGCCAGACTGATCTACAAATGCTTCTTTGATCCTGCCACTCCCCAGCTCCAAGCTTCCTGTACCTTCTGAATAAAGGTCAATTTTCCCCTCTGTCTCTGAGGCAGTCTCCCTCACCTGGCACTAACTGCCCTCGCCAGCCCTCCCCCAGGGCTGTGTCCTGCCCTCCTGCAGTACCTCCCAGTCACCTGCACCTGCTGAAACCTTAGCCTTCCCGCAGGCCCTGGCTCCAGCGCACCCCATTCATTCTGCAAACATTTACTGAATGAAACTCACACAGCAGGCACTTCCCCCATGAAGGCAGCCCCAGTCACCTTTTCAGGAAGTGGCCACTCCCACAGAGACCCCAAGAACCAGCCTTGGTCACACCCAGGGCTGGGTTACACTTGCCTGTGAGCATGCCTGAGCTCCCCTCCCAGTCTGTAAACCGGATCCATACATTGAACATAGACTGTTAAAGAGGCCTTCGTCTATTTGATCTGCACAATGACCTTGGGAGTTCAGTATCATTATCCTTACTTACAGATAAGGAACCCAAGGCTCAGAGAAGTAACTTGTCCAGCAAGTCACAATTAGGGCTCAAAGCAGGCTCCTGGATCCTATGATCCAGGTCTTCACACCTGCACCTGGGCACCTTCCTCAAAGGCAAGACTGGGGCTTACAGTATTCCTGTTTCCCTCAGCACCCAGCACAGGAACTTCTTTTATTCACTTAGTGAACGAATAAGTGAGTGAATGAATAATGATTCTATGCTTCAATTCTATCCAGATGAAACCTCTTTTCTATTCAGATCCCTATCTCCTCACCCCAGCATTAGTTTCTCCTATCTTATTTTCTCCCTCACTGTGGACCCCAAGGATGCAGAAGTTATAAGGGAAGAAGAAAAAAAAAAAAAAAAAAAAAAAACCTGACTGTCCCCTGTGAACCAGGGATTGCAGCTAGGCCCCAGGAAACAGGACAGGAGACTCCTCCTCTACCCATCACCCAATTGGACAGCTCAGGTAGTCCCAGGCCCTCTCTCCATCCCTCCCCAACTCAGCAGGATGTGGGTAGGGCAGGAGGACGTAGCAGGGAAAGCAGACAGCAGTGATCAGGATAGGAAAGGGCTGAAATTCAGTGACTCACCATCCTCAGGACTCCCCTGGGGGTAAGGGGGTGCTGGACACTTGAAATTCCAGCCCATCCCTGGGGAGACAGTTGGGTCTCAGTATGCTTGGAAGGAGGAGGAACAGTTCTGTTTAACCCAAACTAAGATGTAGCCATGGCAACAGAGGTCAGTGCCTTTAGGGCTGGGAGCAAAGGTCCTGGCAAAGAGTGGAGCCATGACAGCCTGACCCTGAGGACCTGGCTGCCAGCCTGCCACCTGGGCCACCTGCCCAGGCCATGCCAGCCAGGCCTGCTCAGACCCAGCACCCCCTTGTGGGCAGAACTAGACCTGACCTGGGAGAGGCAGTCCCAAGGGAGGAGCCACCCATTTCTCATCCCAGCCCAGCCCCTTCTCAACCCAGGCCAGAGACAGACCAACTGACACAAGAACAGAAGGAGCCTCTGTGCTGAAGGAAAGAAAGAATGGGGAACCCAGCGGGCTCCGGGAAGGGAGTGGAGTAGGGTGTCAGTCAGGAAAGTCTTCCCGGAGGAGGGTTTCCCAGAGCAGAAGAGGGCTCTCCTCGGCTGGTGGAAGAGCCCAGAACAATGAGGTGGAGGCACAGCTGAGCCCTCACTCCTTTCCCTCCACTGAGCCCTCAGTTGAGGGCTCTCATGGTTCCACCCCTCCACTGAGTCCTGCTGGACCCAGTTGGTTGCTGCTACCACATCCTTTAGAGCACCCACCCCTTGTTATAGATATCCACATCCAACCCTGTGCTCGGATGTATACCCAGAGCCTGTCCCATCAATGGCTTCTCTCTTGCCAGCTCCTCTCATTCCATCCCAGGCTGGACTCCCCCCCCCCCCATTTGTAGCATGCCCAAGCCGCTTCTTCCTTAAAAGGAGGGGAGGGAGGAAGGGGGGGAAAGGTAGGGGATCATCTTGACCTGCGCCTTCCACTCACCACAGCGTGCTCTCTCTCTCTCTCTCTCTCTCTCTCTCTCTCTCTCTCTCTCTCTCTCTCTCTGCCTCTGTAGCCAAGCTCCCCAGAAGAAACCCTATTCATTCTTGTTTTTCCTACCCATGCCCATCCCAGCCACCATCTTTGGAAATGACTACACCCACCAAAATCAACTAAGAGCCAAATGTGGTGGACTATGGCCAAACCTCCTCTTCCTTCCAATACTGGACATCACTGTCTACTCTTTCTAAAAAAAAAAAAAGACTATTTTCTTGGCCTCCTGACACCTCCTTCTTCATTAATTGCCATTTGGTCATTCCTTCCTAATCTTCTCTGAATCCTCTTTATGCACCCAACACTTGTCCTTAATTTTGTGGGTGGATCATCCACCCCTTTGAGACTTTAAGCACAGTCTCAATCTCCTGTACAACTCAAGAGGCACATGAGGCCAGGAATGGTGGCCCATACCTGTAATCCCAGTATCTGGGAGATTGAGACAAGAGGATTGTAGGTTTGAGGACAGCCTCAGCAAGTAGTGAGACTCTCAGCAACCTAGCTAGACCCTGCTTTAAAACAAAAAATAAAATTGAACTGAGGGGGGTAGCTCAGAAGTAGAATGCCCCTGGGTTCAATCCCCAGTGCCACACACATACACACAAGAAAAGACACATGAGCTTGGGAAACCCATCCACAGGGACCAGACTAGGAGCCTCAGCCTTAAATGTTGGGGTCTGTCTCCATTTCTTCTCCTCTGGGCAATCCCATCCACTCTCGGGGGTGATGGCTCCCAGATCGACATCTGCAGACTTTCAGGGGAGCCGAAGATCTATTGCCACCTGGATGTTGCAATCAAAACAAAAACTCATGAGCTCCAACCTGAAGTCATTATGAAACGCCATTGTCCAGCTCTTACTTCCTCATAGTCCTTGTCCCGGATCCTCCTCAATACTGGGATTACAAGTGTGCACCACCACGCCCCACAGTTCCTATTATTCTTAAAGATCCAAAACCTTAAGATGATCTTCCAGGCCTCACATGATAGGTCCCTCCTCCCCCTTCATCTTCAGTACTTGGGAGGCTGAGACAGAAGGATAGAAGGTTTGAGGCCAGCCTCAGCAATTTAGCAAGAACCTCAGCAATTTTGTGAGACCCTGTTTTAAAATAAAAATAAAGCCGGGCATGGTGGCGCACGCTTGTAATCCCAGTATTCGGGAGGCTGAGAACAGAGGATCCGGGTTTGAGGCCAGCCTCAGCTATGTAGTGAGGCACTCCACAACTTAGTGAGACCTGGTTTCAAGATAAAGAATAAAAAAATAGGGCTGGGGGTATAGCTCAGAGGCAGAGTGCCCCTGAGTTCAATCCCCAGTACCACAAAAATAAATAAATAAATAAATAAAAATAAAAAGGGCTGGGGATGTATCTCAGAGGTAGAACACTCCTAGGTTCAATCCCAGTACCACACAAGAAATATAAAATAAAATAAATAAAATGTAGTTACTAAATATAGAAAAAAGTTTATACTTTGCTGATTCTCAGCTTTGTTTTATACCAGAGGTTCTGGGGAACGTGTTATGAATACAGGTGCTCAGGTGGCTCTCACACCTGCAGAATAATACTCTCTTCGGTAAGCATGGGCTTTTACGTATACTAAGATCTGTAGAGATGTAGAGTGGCTGAGAGCCACTGTTTCAAGATCTGGGTAGACACTGAGGCTTGACCATTTTGGCAAGATCATTGTAGGTGGCTTTCTTAGATTCCAAGGGATAAGAGTGGAAGTTACTTAGGCATTCATAAACTATGAGGAAACCAATGGGAATATAGGGCCAAATCCAATTTCCCAATTTCAAGGGAAATGTAGAAGCTGGAATTAGCAGAACGTGGTGTCTCATTGAATGTAAGGGGAAAGAAGAAGCAACACAACGGCAGGTAATTAGAACCATGATGTTCCGGAGACAACTGTGTGCTTTACCTGTTTTACTCTATTTAACTTCATGGCAGCGAGGCGTGGCAGGTTCTAGTACCATCTCCAGGACTTCAGATGACTCCAGGCTTCTTGCTTTGGAGGTAGTGTGATGCCCCTGAGTTCAATCCCCAGTACTGCAAAATCAATCAATCAATCAATCAATACATAAATAAATAAATAATGGAGAATAAAAAATAGGACTAGGGGTGTAGTATAGAGGTAGAATGCCCCTGAGTTCAATTCCCAGTACAGCAAAAATAAATAAATAAATAAAATAATAGGGACTAATTAGTTTTAGGAGGGGTCACTTACTTTGTGTATATGTGTATGGGGGGGGTATTGTTGTTGTTGCTGTTTTTTACTTTCTGATAGCAATTCAGTGAGCAGATTAGGCCAGAGTAGATTCTAGGAGATGTTAGTTTAATTAGTAGGGTAGACCAAGCAAGAGATAATACAATGATAACTTGGACTAGGGTGAGAGCTCTGGAAGTAGCAAGGAGTGGACCGATTCAAGAGTCATTTAGAAGCTGGGCATGGTGGCACATGCTTGTAATTCCAGCATTTGGGAGGCTGAAACCGGAGGATCCAGGTTCCCGGCCAGCCTCAGCTACTTAGTGAGGCACTCCACAACTTAGTGAGACCCTGTTTCAAAATAAAGAATAAAAAAAATAGGGCTGGGGGTATAGCTCGGAGGTAGAATGCCCCTGAGTTCAATCCCCAGTGCCACACATAAAAAAAGAGTCATTTAGGAGATCAAATGGGCATGAATTCATAATGGGTTGCTGTAGTGGCAGGAGGTAGCCATTGAGGTTGAGATTTTAGGCTGCTCTAGATATCTCTTGGGTGGCAATGACATTCCCTGTGAGGGCAAATTAGAATAAAATCACCTGAATATCAGACAGAATGGATCTGGCAAAGATTTCTTAAATACCAGTACTTGGGAAGCTGAGAATAGAGGATTGTAGGTTCTAGGTCAGCCTTAGTAAGTAGAGAGACTCTATACAAACTAATGAGACCCTATTTCTTTTCTTTCTTTTTCTTTTTCTTTTTTTTTTTTTTTTTTTTTTTTGGAACTAGGGATTGAACCCGGGAGGATCTCAATCAGGTTGGAGACCAGCCTCTGCAAGTAGAGAGACTCTCAGCAACCTAGCAAGACCTTGTTTCAAAAACAAAAAGAAAAAGGGCTGGGAATGGAGCTCAGAGGGGGAGAGGGAGAAGGAGAGGGAAAGAAAAGAAGAAGGAGGAGGAGGAGGAGAAGGGCGATGATGACAAGAAGGAGAAGAAGAAGAGAAAAGAGCCAGGAGTAGTGGTACAAGTCTGTAATCCCAGTTCTTGGGAGGCTAAGACAGGAGGATCACAGGTTCCAGGCCAGCTTCAGTAACTTGGTGAGACACTCAGCAACTTAGCAAGACCCTGTTTCAAAATAAAAAATAAGAAGGAATGGGAGTGTAGCTCAGAAGTTGAAGGCCCTTGAGCCAGTACTTGGGAAGTTGAGACAGGAGGATCTGGGTTTGCGGCCAGCCTCAGCTACTTAGTGAGGCCCTCTGCAACTTAGTGAGACCCTGTTTCAAAATAAGGAATAAAAAATAGGGCTGGGGGTATAGCTTGGAGGTAGAATGCCCCTGGGTTCAATCCCCAGTACCACACACACAAAAAAAAAGTAGAAGGTCCTTGGATTAAGTCCCCAGTAAAACATACACACATACACACACACACACACACACACACACACACCCCTAAGAAAAAAAAAAGAAAAAAAATTTGGCAATTTCTTATAAAGATAAATATATACTTATCACACAACCCAGAAAACCATTCTTGGGTATTTTATCCAAATGAAAGCAAGCATATATCCACACAAAGACAAACAGCTTTATTCATAATTATTAAAAACTTGGAACAAGCCAGGCGTGGTGGCGCACGCTTGTAATCCCAGCATTTGGGAGGCTGAGACCAGAGGATCCGGGTTCAAGGGCAGCCTCAGCTACCTAGTGAGGCACTCCGCAACTTAGACCTGGTTTCAAAATAAAGAATAATAAATAGGGCTGGGGGTATAGCTCGGAGGTAGAATGCCCCTGAGTTCAATCCCCAGTACTGCAAAAAAAAAAAAAAAAATTGGAACAAGACGGGGCATGGTGGCCCACACTTGTAATCCCAGCATTTGGGAGGCTGAGACCGGAGGATCTGGGTTTGTGGCCAGCCTCAGCTACCTAGCGAGGCACTCTGCAACTTAGTGAGACCCTGTTTCAAAATAAAGAAAAAAAAATAGGGCTAGGGGTATAGCTCAGAGGTAGAATGCCCCTTAGTTCAATTCCCAGTACCACACACACACACACACAAAATTGGAACAACACAATTATCTATCTACCAGTAAATGAAATAAACTATGCTGTGGTTATTCCACATAGATCACAATTCGTGTGTGTGTGTGTGTGTGTGTGTCACTAGGGATGGAACCCAAGGGCATTTTATCTCTGAGCCACACCCCTGGCTCTATTTTACTTTTTTATTTTGAAACAGAGTCTCACTAAATTACAAAGGGCCTCACTAAATTGCTGAGGCTGTCCTCCAACCTGTGATCCTCCTGTCTTAGCCTCCCAAGTACTGGGATTACAAGAGTGTACCACCACACCCAGCTTTTATTTTTATTGTGAAACATAGTCTCACTAAGTTAGGGAGGGTTCCACTAAATTGCTGAGGCTGGCTTTGAATCTGCAATCCTCATGTCTCAGCTTCCCAAGTACTGGGATTACAAGTGTGTCCCACCACGCCCAGCAAGATCACAATTTTTAAAAGGGAGGCCAAGCCGGGCGTGGTGGCACACGCTTGTAATCCCAGCATTTGGGAGGCTGAGACCAGAGGATCCGAGTTCTCAGCCAGCCTCAGCTACCTAGTGAGGCACTCCGCAACTTAGTGAGACCCTGTTTCAAAATAAAGAATAAAGAGCCGGGCGTGGTGGCGCACGCTTGTAATCCCAGCATTCGGGAGGCTGAGACCGGAGGATCCGGGTTTGTGGCCAGCCTCAGCTACCTAGTGAGGCTCTCCGCAACTTAGTGAGACCCTGTTTCAAAATAAAGAATAAAAAATAGGGCTGGGGGTATAGCTCGGAGGTAGAATGCTCCAGAGTTCAATCCCCAGTACCGCAAATAAATAAATAATAAAAAAATAGGGCTGGGGGTATAGCTCGGAGGTAGAATGCCCCTGAGTTCAATCCCCAGTACCGCAAAAAAAAAAAAGGGGGGGGGAGGCCACACATGGTGAACTGTAATCCTAGCGACTCCAGAGGCTAACGCAAGAGGGTCACAAGTTTGAGACTAGCCTGGGCAACTTAGCAAGACCTTACCTCAAATTTTTAAGAAAGGGGCTGGGAAGGTAGCTCAGTGGTAGAGTGACCCTGGTTTTGATCCCCAGCACCACAATAATAAATAAATAAATAGATGATAGATAGATAGATAGATAGATAGATAGATAGATAGATAGATAGATGGATGGATGTGAGGGATACTCCCAATACATGCAACAACATGGATGAACTCCAAAAGCATTGTGCTAAGCAAAGAAAGCCAGTGACAAGAACCTACATACAGAATGTTCCAATTTGTAAGGAAATACTACAGGGATGGAGAACAGACCAGTGCTGGGCGGAGTTGGAGGCAGAGGGGGAAAGAGAGGGACTCTGAAGGAATGCAATGAAACGATTTTAAGGTGATGAAAATGTTCTATATTTTTATTGTGATGGCAGTTCCACAACCATGTTCATTTGTCAAAACCCTCAGCCTCACCAGTATGTGTGATGCACGCTTGTAATCTCAGTACTTGGGAGGCTGAGACAGGAGGATCCGGGTTCACGGCCAATCTCAGCTTCTGAGTGAGGCTCTCCGCAACTTAATGAGACCCTATTTCAAAATAAAAAATAAGGCTGGGAGTATAGTTCAGAAGTAGAATGTCCCTGGGTTTCATCCCCAGTAACAAACAAACAAACAAAAAAAACCCTCAGTCTCCAAGTAGCTAGAACTCCAGGCCAGCACTGTCGCACCTGGCTTCCCTTGTTTTCTATACAGATACTGGTAAAAGTCACTTTATCCCTAGTGCCTGTTCTCGTCCTTCTCCATTGAGATCTTCTGGTTGCCTTCCCCTCCCACCTGCCCCCAAGGAGTAGCTACTTCTTTTTTTTTTTTTTTTTTTTTTTTTTTTTGCGGTACTGGGGATTGAACTCAGGGGCATTCTACCTCCGAGCCACACCCCAGCCCTATTTTTTATTCTTTATTTTGAAACCGAGTCTCACTAAGTTGCGGAGTGCCTCACTAGGTAGCTGAGGCTGGCCGCGAACCCGGATCCTCCGGTCTCAGCCTCCCAAATGCTGGGATTACAAGC